>JTDE01009497.1:2674-16724 GCA_014338405.1 Paragonimus skrjabini miyazakii | reverse complement strand
ATGAGACCCGATTTAATCATCTAATTGAGATCCAGAGACAGTAAGGTACATTTATACAGAAATTGGGTAGGATGGATTGTTACACTGTGAATACTTGGTCGTAATTTCCCGTACTGACAATTTATACATGTTCCTAGCTTAGACAATGTCTAATCATAAAGTTACTGACTGCTTTCAATTCACAAATTATTCGTGGTTGTCAAACAGTCTTTTCGATCAATGCAACGCGCTGCTTCAAAATAGTGGAACATTCACCATATGAGCTGTGGTTCAATTTGGGCATTGTGTATAGCCCGTTTTCGGAATCACCTATCACTGCCTACTTGAATGGTAGACTGGTGCCCGTGAGTGAATTCCAAACTCCATTCAATCACTGTGATTCTGCCGACAGAACTGATACACGCTGGATTCGTTTGGGTGGTTTACAGTCAGGTAACTCGTTAACAAACGCGTTGATGAACGATCTGGTAATTTAGTTGCGCGCACTAGCCGAATTCGAAAGCCACAGATTTTCGGGATACTCACGTGAGTTAACTGCATTTAACAGGTAGATTTATTTGCTCAGATCTTAGAGCATCATCTGGACAGATTGCAGAATAAATTATAGACAACCTTCACGTATAGTAAATTGAGGTATTCATTCTAACTCCTTTCAGTAAACCTTAGTAATGAAGATGAAACTGACGCACTACATTACGATGCATAACGTAGTTGTACAAACAGTGTCACGTTTGTTGTGGATTAACACAATGAATAGTACAACCATCAAAACAGCTGATATGAAAGACAACTGTCCTAGTCTCATTCTGAATAATAATGAGATTATATGTTTGTGCACAGGTTCACAGTACAACTTATTGACTAGTGCGTCCTACTACTCGACGACAGATCCATACATCTCACAAGACGCTTCGACTCAAATCGACGCTCGCTTACACCCAATTGTTGGTAAGTATTTAGCACCAGTTGTGGATCATTCGAGAACCGGTGTGCCTGGCTACGCATTGGCTTCGCTAGACAAATCGTATCATGTTCACAATGGTCACTGACTATCCAGCTTGTTCAAAACAATCCGACACAAAAGTTTACTGATTACCTAACAAGAAGCAGTAGATGTGTGATAAGGCTACTAATGCGACTGAATGCGCATTTGGTGAACTTTGAGCAAGGAGGTACCGATAATCGTCAGAAACTGATATTATCTTATCATCTGACGGCAATTGTTGCGCGAGTTTCAAGGATAGTATGCAGACCTTCCAAGGCATTATTCATTAGCAGAAAGGTGCTTGAATTCCACTTGCCTTGTGGTTCTTACAAACTAATCGCCATGTCTGTGAACAACAGTCTCCATGAAGAAAATTTGGAGCTTACCGGAAATGCGGTTCACATCAAAGTGACGAATCAACCGACAACTATGTGTTTTAGTCTCCTCAGTGTTTATCCATTTGGATGGATTCAAGAAACTACGGTTTCTGATGTCGCGAGCCTAAATGCAATCAGCTCAAAAATAAAAACACGTAAGAAGCATTTGCTGAATAAGAAAACGGAAGAAGTAATCAAGAAACTGAAATCCGAAAGTGCAATTCATTTTCTCGCAGAACATGTCGCAGTTGATTACGAAAATCAACATTCTGACGTAAATGGGACAATAAGGATGACAATATCTTTCAACAAGCGGCAAGAATGCAAACGGGCATTCATCTATAGAACCACAGGAAGAAAGATGTGGAACGTACCCAAGCTAGAGGATTCCAGCCCATGCAATATAACTCTTCCAGTATAATGCACTTACCTTGAGACTTTGGGTTCAAACGCGGTCTACTGGAACAACCGTGGTTGTGATACCATCACATCCAACCAGACCCATATAGAATGCATATGTCCGAAACGCGAGTTGTACACTGTATTTTCTGATGTTCACAAAACAGCCAAATACAATACTTCATACTGGATATTATCAGGAATGCGGGATGAGCAACACTATTTAACTTTGACAAGAAATATCCTATTGTGGACAAACGCAATTTCATTGTTATGTTCATGTATCCTCGTCGGAATCACCTCAATGAAGATGATTCGTTCTCGTTTCCGCACTGCTACTGTATTACACTTTATTCTCTGTGTATCATATACTCTGTTCCACGGGGCTATATTCGGTCAGCCATTTCTAATTGGTTCCCACATCGAGTGCCAGACTGTTAGTGTATGCTTGTATGTGGCCGGAATCCTGACCACCAGTTGCCTTAGCTGTGAAATGATTGTTACGTTTCAAATCCTTATATTGGGCAATCCCAGAATCAAGGTTAAAGGCAGCTTAATATTTGGCTTGTTTGTTTCATTTGTCACGATTACTGCTCCCTCTTTGCTGGCTGCAAACGACGCGTTCGGTGGAGACTTGTTGTGCTTACCGTCAAGGGAATCCGCCTTGTTCCACACTTTTGTTGCCACAATGGCAGCAAATATGCTGATCGGTTTCATTGTTCGCCTGTTGGTGGAGTGCAACATAGAAACGCCTGCGTTCATAGAACCTTGGATGATAGAACAGTTGCTGTAAGTTGATCAGTTCATAAGCTGTTTAATGTATAATAATAAGATTTGCCTCACCATCAAAAAATACACTCGAACCCTGTAGTGGACAAGTGGGTACGCGCTATACCCTCGCCCACTAACAATTTAGAACGCCTTTCCTGAAGAGCAATCGAAACGTAGTCCCAACAGGCATCGAGCTAAAGAAGACAGCAGGGTTTGGAAACAAACCGTATATTTCCGGCAATATTTGGAAATATGATAAGTAGTTAATTCTAGCCTAGTCTGGGACCAACGGCAGCAACCAAGAGAAAAAGGAAGAGAAGCACGAGATGGGCCACAGCCCACTCGGCGGCACTCAAAAGTGCGTGGAACCTTCGAGTGCGTTAAACAACGCTCGAAAAGGGTTCAGTTAAACGACCTTGAAGAATAGAATAATAGATGAGTCGTTAGGAAAAGAGCAAGCATTCGCCGCGTGCAATTAGTTGCACGACTGAAGAAAGTGGCACTGAGCTCATATCAGGCCTCCTATTGCAGGCATACAAAGAGTCATGCGTACAGAACAAACAAGCAGGAAAACACGGTTGCAGCCGGGATCCTTAGAGAAGCCACACGATCGCTGGTCACTACAACCCATTTTGCTAATCGACCACTAACCATTCACATTTAAATAAACAAGGACCCAACTTATTTGTTCGAATGAATGCAGTTCAGGTATTATGATATTTTTTATTACCAGCTAAAACCGTTTTGAATATGACATTAAGAATTAACTGATGTTCGAAAAACGCAGGGATCGTCATGCTGAATACTTGGTTATATTGGATATAATCAACTGCATACGAGACATAAGGCACAAACAATTGGACTTGTAGGTTCCTTTGGGAAACGACCTAGTGCTCCGTCCTCATATAGTAACGTGGTCTGATAGTGGTATTAGATAAGAATGCAGATTACTTGAGTTTACATCGTACATGAGGATCCTTATGTTTTTCGAACTCATTCAGGAACAACATTGCTTTAATTGATTATTGACTGATAAGTGTAGGCAAGATGTAAACTTTTGCACAAACATCTGATTATCAGACTCTCTCTGTGAGTTGATAAAGTTGATGCTACGACAATTTTCCAGTTCTGGATTGTGATAGAGTATAAGATATTGACGCATCCAATCATATGTAATGATCACAAAACGTGCTTTGTTCAATGTGCACATGATTTCATTACTCCATTTGAGTGGGGGATAGTTTTTGTTGCTTTCAAATATCACTTCGTTCGTGGATCCACAGAAATTAGTCTGAGGAATAAAAATAAGCTTCATTGTACTTAAACAATTGTTTCAATATGCAACTTAAACATTCGTCACAAACCGACCTTTATCTTCATCTTCATCTTTATGTCTCAAGCATCGTTTATTTGTCTGAAATGTCGGAAGATTGGTCACGTGATCTGAGTTGAATAGATGAAACTGGAAATCCACTTGAAGTAAATGCGTATTATTATGAAACTGGCTTCATTCCGAAAGTTTCATATTTGAGTCTCTTCACAATTATCAAACCTGTCTCCCACTTTCTGGAAATTAATAAATGATTGCCATTTGTTTGTTGTGTAGATTTTGAGTCCTTTCCCAAATTAACAACCTGTAGGTCTCTG
The DNA here is from genome assembly GCA_014338405.1 of Paragonimus skrjabini miyazakii. Classification (NCBI taxonomy): domain Eukaryota; kingdom Metazoa; phylum Platyhelminthes; class Trematoda; order Plagiorchiida; family Troglotrematidae; genus Paragonimus; species Paragonimus skrjabini miyazakii. Next base: position 12,545 of record JTDE01009497.1, on the reverse strand, counting down.
CAATTTCACTCCTTCTATATACACTGGCAATGTCAGCGTTGGTTACCGTCCCGTTCTACCAAATAAGGAATGAAATATAAGCTTGTCACAAACAAAGTCAGATGATTCTTGGTTCCCCAAAGTGCGACAAAGTGTGCAGTGCACCCACAAATCAAAGAAAAACCAGCTGATTTTAGCGGTTGGAAAACACGGGTTTCATTAAGTGATGATTGAAATGTGTTCACCGTTCTCATGTCTATTCCGATTCAATAACTTCATCACTTGCATGTGTTGGCGTTTGTTTCGTTTCAGTACCCACGTTGACCGAATGACCTCTATGCACCTATATGTGGCAACCTCATGGTCAATGTTATTTCTCTCGATGTTCGATCACAAACCGAATCTTTACCATCTGGGGATCGGCACTGTCTCTTTGCAGGTAAAAATCGACCAGTCAAGGGCACTTGGTGTTGTAGAAAGTGACTTCAGTTAGTTTACTCACACGAGGATTTACATACATTGAGGTTCTGTCATGAAGTCAGTGCATAGATTTATCAGGTCGGTTCCGATGTTAATGCGATGTCATACCTTTTTAACATGGATTATTCCTTACTAGGGACTCACGTAGTCCGGTACGTTTGTTTCCCCGCCGGAGAATTTACGCCATCTGTTCGACAACACAGATGTATATTTAAGTTCCTGTAACAAACGTAGTTTACCCATCCAGGATTGTTCCCATTCATCCTACGAAAAACAATCATGTGTGTTTGTGTGTTTGTGCTTAGTTGCTCAAAGTGGACCAGTAGACATTTTCCATTGTCATTAGTGAGTTAGATACGATTATACATGATCGAATTTTCGAATAAGATTTCTCCATTTATTCGGCCAATTATCAGTTCCGTTGTCATTTGTCAAAGCAAGTCACATCGTTGACAGATGAAGTATGAATTTGCAATCAACTGTTCATTACCGCCTGTCGGCTGTCCGCAGAGTGGGAGTTAGAATTAGACGAATGAGATATGTCCAATGTATGTGGAAGTCAGTAGATTGAATATGAAAGAACAGACCCAATTAATGATCTGGGGAACAAGGAAAAATAATTTTGGCTAACCAGTCCTGATCTGTAGTTACTTGTTCAACGCGGGTTTCAACAATCTCATTGAAAGCTGGGATTGCTTGTCTATCCTTCCAGTGTCTATGATTTACAGTAGTGGTTGTGTAGAATCTGTGGGAAAATTGACCATGTTATTTCTTGCGAAGGGTGTCTCATAGAGCTGGCTGCTTGGAGTACAAAACCGCTCAATGATATGCGCACCACGCATTACATTCAGATATTCAAAGTAACATAAGTGTTTCATGTGATGTTGCACACATAGACACAGAAGTTTGTTTAACATGACACAAATCATGAATTTAAGTGTGGTACGCCAAAGGACAAGTGTTCGTAAATGATACATCGAAAATTAAACAGCGATGGAGTAAAACGTCCAAACACCTTAATCGTAGATTGTTCTTCCATCATATGTGATGAAATTTTCCCCCTCCACGCTGTGTTCGCTATCGTTCATATGTTGCATTTGTTTTCTGTTCTATTCAGTGTTCGGAATAATGCATTTCTGTCTGCATCACACGTAACACGCTTAGATGTTCATTCCAATTTTATGTATTATAGGGCACGTTTTTGCTCATCACGCTTGGTGTTATCAACAAAGAACTACTTTCGCAGTGTTCTGAACTATTGCACAGGAAACGCGAGTGATTTTTAGTCAACTTTAATACTTACCACGTCATCCTCTGTCTCGTTTCCTTTGTGACTTCGAATTGACACAACACATCCCGAATGTCATTTTCATCCACGTTCATTGATGCTCATTCTAATCTATTTAAATAGACGTTTACCAAATTTTCACTGCTTTTACCACTAGGTAGTCGCAAGTATTTGCAACGGAGATGTGAGGTTATGAGGAACATATTTGCAAACGCTTCTAGTACTTCAACCGATTGCCCATTACACAACATCCACTGTGGTTTGATGCAAACCACAGGTTAGTTCGATCTTACCTGCGATTTTGAATTGATAATCGCACGGTATTTGTGTTTTTGATGTTACCGATAGCGAAAGAAGTGTCAACACTCGACAGTCCGCACGTCCTATATACTCTATTGTTTTACGTTTGTGTCTGAGGAAAATAAACAAAGTATTAACACCTCAGGTTATTAAGGTATTAATACTTTGTTTACTTTCCTCAGAAACAAACGTAAAACAATAGAATATATATAACGAGTGTATAGCAACAACAATAGAAACAGTCAACGCCTTGGTTTACATGAAACAAAGACGGCAATCAGTTTCACAGCAGACAAATTGGGTGAGCAATAGTCTATGCATACGCAAGGCCAGACGGCGAGTGCTGATGAGTATTGATAAACCTACTTGGAAACAATGCTGATGCTGAAGGAGGTCTCTTACAGAACGACATTCACCGTAACTTGATCAAAATTACAGGTCACCTTGATTGTATCTATGTTTTCAATCGATAACTGCACGGTGTGGGGTACGCATTCATGTTTTCGATGTTACGAAATTCACAGAATTCATTGAATGTGATAATATACACATGCGTCTCACGTCATTAGTGGGATTTTGCTGGATAAAACCGGTAAATCCCTTGTGATGTTTGTCGTCAAATTAACACAATAGGTAATCCGAAGGTTTGGCATATCTAGCGTGCCTGGATCGAATTGGACACTCACTGGTCACTGTGCAGCTCCCAGTTCACTCTATGTTTGTAATACCTCCGTGTGTTTGAAAAAACTAGTTACAGCTCTTGGGTTGATCATCCTAGTTGCCGGCGCAAACACATACAATCTGAGAAGGCTAAATTGGCATGACTTGAGGCTAGGCTTATTCCGACCGGCACACATATTGAGAGTGAACAATTCTAGCGGTTAATCGATAGGATAAACCATACGGACTGTCGAGTGTTGACACTTTTGATTTATCAAAAATAGCTCAACAATGTCCAACTAGAATTTTGGTGTTAATTTAAGGCTGAAAGTAATTCACACCAATGAGTGGCACTCGTACATCTGTTTGAGTCGTATTTGAACTATGAAACTCTGTGTGACCAAAATACACGAATAGCAAATTGATTATTCATCGAGAAGATGGTAATGTGACCCAGATTTTCATAGTGGCAACCATAACTTAATGCCGAATATGTTTCTGGAAGAATGTCAGTTGTTACATCGTAAAGCAATCCAGTTATCTGAAGGCGCGTTCGCCTCGGGCATAGTTTCTCAATAGAATACTTCTGTTCGAGAGATATATGGGGTATTCAATGATGGAAACTGACTTTGGTTAGAAATAGATTGCTGCTGCCGCTGCTGCAGCTGCTGCTGCTGCTGTGGCATAATTTATCAATCGACTACTTTTGTTCGAGAGGTATATGACGTAATTAATGATGGAAACTGACTTTGGTTCGAAGCAAGTTGCTGCTGCTGCTGCTGCTGAAATGAAACTAGTTGGCATCGCTTTGTTCACTTGAGCGACTAGCTAATCGTCATTACAATGGCAGCACTCGAACCGGCTGTCTTTCCAGAGATACTGACTTCGATCCAATCAAATGGCAACCTGACCAAATAATATAACTCAATACAACCCGACAAGATTAACTACATGGTCATAACAGTGAAAGGACCTTATCTACTGAGTCTCTGTAGAATGCCCTATCAATTATGTTTTCTGTCCAGTGAATGCATTCAATGCAAGCTGGAGAAAAATTAAGCATCACTCACAATCGACCAAAGTTGTCGTATTCTCACGGATATTTCGGTAGATTTCGTTCGAATCAGGGCATTTTACCTGAGCTTCCCTTCTGTTAAAGCACGTTAGTAGTGCATATCTTCAACATGTGGGTACTGCTTGATTAGCCTACTGGTAAACTATTTGTAAATGCAACAGCTGTAATCAAATGTGATTGACACTCTACTTATATAAATCAAATCTCATTTACTTGTCAGTAAGATAGAAGTAAGGATTTCAAATGAGCATTCCAACTGCAATGTTTCTCACTAATCGTTTTATAGATATGTCAACCAGTTAGTTGTTGACACAACGAAGGTCTTGTTGTCTCCGACTGAGCCAGTGATGTTCTTGGTCCAAACACAATTTCTAAAACTGCCCAGCCGAAAGTATCGCTATTGTTTCAAATATTAGTATATTTTTACACGCCAGAGGTTCCTTTCAGAGTTCAACGAATTAATTCCCAAAAAAGCGGATACTTATCGTCAAATTCATCTATTCGTCATTCATTAACGGTCATGCGGTTTTTCGGATGACAGTGTGGTTCGAGCCGCAGTTTGTTTCAACAGTGATATCAAGTGTTCTAAACAAAAACATTATCCCTAGGAAAGTACATGGACCGAAACGGTTCGGAACAAAATGAACTAGTTCGCAGTGCTGTTTCTGATCACAGTGCATACGCCACGAGATGGTGCAGCGTTTCATGAAATTGACAGTACGCCGATTGGAATTGACTCAAATGAGGTAGACAATAGTGCATGACCTAAATTTATCGTTTAATACGAAGTGTAATCTCAGACGAAGCATCGCACAGATGGCATGTAATGGCTGTGTCAAAAATGGATTTTGATTGCTATAGAGGGTTCACATAAACATATTTCTCGTTGATGTTACATTTTCATTTGTTCTGAATGGTCGTGTACAGGAACGATATGGCAGAACAAATTGAAAACGACTCAATGCTGGGGACATTTGAAACATTTACTGTGACATCTCGAGCGAATTTCTCTTCTACTTGATTATTTTCTGTTTGGCGTAAAACGTTACTACTTAGGTCGCACTTACTTCCGAACGGGTTTCGTGAGAAAGCGTTCATGACGGACAAAAGCAATCAGATGCATGTCTGATTGAAGCCCGATTGACAGTGAACCATGTGGTTGTGGCTGTTAATTTTCAATGACTGAATTAATGCATCTGCCGACAACCGTCTTTTGATCAATAGATCCCGATTTATATTGACCTCGTCCTGACGACTCAGTGTTAGCCCTTACGTAGCGTTGTGAACTGAATGTAATAGAGGAATAGTGATGGTGAACAGTATAATGAAACTGCAATGTTCGTAAACAAACAGGTGACAATTTCGCATGGTAGAGGCAGACTTTATCGGCCTCGCAAAAGTTCGGTTGACTCTGGGTTAGTTGGGAACGTCAGGATGAGTCTGAAGCAAAAATTCTTGAAATTAATGGTATCGGACACTACGCAGCAGTTTGACCGCGTAATTTGGTAACACATAACAGACAGACGTCCTTGACCTCAAATGAGGTACGACTAAATTATCATATCCAAGTGCTCAACCACGTCCGAAATGAATACTACCAGTTTTGCTATTAAGACTGGTTCACGGCTGTCAGTTACGTCCAGGTCAACCGGTCAGGCTCAAACCTGTTAGTTCTATTTTTCCAGCATGCTATCAGACGGCTTTTCATTGTTTCAATCGTTTCCAGATTCCCATAGGATTCATGAGAAGTCAGTTATGCGAACAGCTGTTTTCGGTAATGCTCATCTAGCTTTTACAATTAAATAGGGTACATGCGTTTTATATACGAAACATTAGAGCAAGTCAAATAGGTCATTAGAATCATAGACATGGGTGGATCACAGTCTAATGAAGGGGGATAGAAGTGTTGGTGAATGATTTCTACTGTTATCAACGGCCGAGGCAGTCGCCATTAGACTTTACAACCCCTGTCTGTGTGCCCAATAACAGTTCGTGCAAACCCTACATCTCCCTTGGCCAACTATTCAACAGTCACTTGAAACCCAAGCAGGCGTGAACCACTTGCCACAGCTGAATGCATGTCTCACGGAAGACACCAGTGATAATGCCACACATTCACCAACATTCCCAACCCCTTCCACTAGATTGTGATCCCCCTCATATCTATGATTCTAATGATCTATTTGACTTGCTCTGATTTTTCATATATAAAACGCACGAGTCCTCTGATTATCCATCTTTCTCGAGATGAGACATAGTAACTATCGGCGGAAGTTTTGCCTGTCAACCGTTTGAATGGTTCAGCATGATGTATAATAAGTATTTTTATTTCTTACAACACTACCTTTGAACATAGTACCACCAAAGGTTTGAATTGAACTTTTCTATTACCGAATGTAACACTGAATCACCGCCCTTACTGAAATTGAAGCCAAATCAACCGAACTTCTGTTTCCGCTGTGTCTTGTAGGTATGAATTGTGCTGGGCATACCAGTTGAAAACTTCATTTCTGCTTCTGATCATCAATCTCAATTAATCTATTTGCCATGTGTATACAACCTCATTTTCAATGGAACTAACTTGTGGTCCCAGACTCTAAAATATACGCTCGACAGTATCATTATTATGTTGTTCTGATGTGAGCCAAAAAATGTTGTGCAAATCAGTACGAGTACGTTAGCCTTCTGAAATAACCATGAGAAAATGCGCAATAATCAGAAAACAGAAAACGTTTATCGAGTCGCATCAACATACCGTAGAATCATGAAGTCATTTATGTATTCAGTTAATTTATTTCCACTGGTAACAATCGGGAAAACACCAGTGCTATAAGGAAGATTCGGCAATAGGTCAGTAATTTCAGGCTTCGTTGACGGTGGAGTTACTTCAGGCGTATCCTTTACAGGCAGAATGGTTCTAACGGGAAACTTATGATGTTGATGATCGAGTTGGTATGTTCGGTAACAACAAATTTGGGTAAACTTATCCGGAACATAATCACACCATATTTTAATTGCCAGTTTCTTCAGAAGAAAGGTCACCTTCTCTGGACTAAGCCAAAAACCGCTGGAACGAACGAAAATTCACTAACCCTCTGAAAACTTGCTGATGCAAACCCACTGACGGCATCAACGAATTCCAAGTCGAGTTACTGCCACTGTGAAGCGACGAGTCCGCTCGTCTCAGTGGCTATGGCAGACTAGCGAAGGTGGAAGACAAACGCGTTTCGCACAATTAACATGTTGTTTCGTCTAGTCCACAATCAGACGAACTTTACCTAACGGAAAGATTTGAGAACCTTTGAAAATACTTTAACGAAAAGTACATTTCCAATGATTCATCATCGGACTAAATACAACCTACTTACATCACAAATTTCACAAGGGAATCATTAAAGGGGTAAACGGGGAACGGGTGGTTAAGGAAGTCAGTCAGTTCAATGTCACGCCGCAATCAAGTAGCCCCTTGAACCGTGGGTCTTGACAGGCTAACGGGGTGTGGAGTTGGCCACGATAGATCCAAAGCCTGATTCCCATGTAAAATTCATGATATAAATGTGATGTATTTAGCCTGATGAATCACTTAAAACGAGCTTGTTCGCTACACAGTATTTTTCGAAACATACATTGGTTGCTATTACACGGAACTGTCATGTAATGTTCCACAGATGATATCCTTCGTTTTTTGGTTAATACAATTTCAGTGGTTAATTTTCTCTTCAGTCAGTATGAGTCTAGCTGGACAAAACTGACTTTAGTTGAAGCCATCATCCAACGGTTCATATGTAAATGTTTTGCCGACTTTCTCCGTTTTTTAACTAGTTTTAACTGAGTTACCTAAACGAGTAATTGTTTTCTGGTCAAAGAGACTCAGTGATTCACGTTGAAGGATGACTAAAAGTAACGACCATAATGTCACTAAAAGCAGGAAAGCAGGATTTCAGTAATATCAATCCTACCGTTTGTACTTTGAGGAACTCATGATTCAGCAAGGTGTATCACTGTCATGGATGCTGTGAAACAATGTGAAACAATGTTTTTCTGCTTTTTTGTTCCACATGAACGCTTTTATATATACCTTCCATAGAAGGACCTTTATGAACTCAATGGCACTATTTTCGGTTGCCCAACTAATTAATTGCAGCGAGTGCTTGCCTATTCCAAAAGACACATCTCTCAGTCTATTCGTCAAAATTGTTTGGCTTGTACTTTCACAAGTTTTGTTAACATCACCTGTATGTTCTAGACAGTTTCCGGTTGGTGCTTATTCTGAGTGTCGCAAAGTGGGCCGGAGTCAACATCACGCTTTCCATCTTGCTTGCTGCTGTTGGTCCCAGACCACACTAGATTTAACTACTTATCACGTTTGCGAATAAAACTGGAAATATGCGGCTTGGTTCCATACCCTGTCGCCTTTTTCTAATTTGATGCAGTATGGGACCACATGTTAACTCAGGAACGACATTCAAAGGGTTAGCGGCCCAACATCGAAAGCAAACACATACTTGTTCACCGTAATGTTAAGTGTATATAATATTTTCGTAGATAACGGCATCAGTGTTTCAGGTTGATAATTGAAACAGCTCCCTAAAACAGGTCACAAAATATAGTTAGCTTGTGAGAATCATAGGAATCGCAGCAAAAACGTTGTATACATAATACTCGCGCACTCATTTATAGCCCGGAGTTTGTTTGCAGGACACTAACAAAGCTAGGTCAACGGTCACGACGGTTGTTGGTGGATGAGTTCATTGCGGGTGTCCTGATGATATATTTACGACTGAGTCTGCATTGCAAGAGTCACTCGACGGATGGAACTTGCTGAACTCACGAACGTGATGCAGGAGTCAGTCGGGTTTGTGGCTTCAGTGGATGCAAACGACAAAATGGACGAGAAGCTGTCAAAACAAATACGGAAGAAGAAGAAGCAGCTGGCAGCAGATGTGGCTGCATGGCGAACAGTTTCTTGGTTGGACGACAGATATTGTGTGTTTCGTAAGAAATAGTCCGTTATCTATCTGACACTATCCAACAGGCAATCACTTTGTTACGTCAAGGCCAATTCGACTGGTCGACATATCTTCAAAACAAACCGTCTGATCAATTACCGTACCGTTTCTCACACAGGACTAACCCACATAATTGTGTTGTATCTAGCCTGATGGTAAATCACCGAAAACAAGCTTGTTCGATACAGGTTCTTCTAAAGTCTAAACCAAGGATGTCCGCGCAACTGAAACAAGCCCAAGAACCCACCCTCCTAGAAAACATAATAAGTTTATTATTTTCAATACACAGTTGGCAGAAGTGGACGTAACCATTCGGTTTTTGGAGCAATACGTTAACAGTTTAAAATTTCCGAGGCAATATTGGCCAATTCTGCGGCAAAATCGCACCAATATTGCGGGCACTTCCTTGCGACGTCAAGCTCTAAACGAGAAGGACACGTGGACGAGCGGAGCAGTTAATTTGGAAGCAAAACAGAACAATACGGCGACGACATTGAAAGAACTAATGCACAATAAGGTCGTCGACTTCGAAGTATACGTTCAATAAATCGTGGCCAAAATGCGAGAAAAAAGAGAAGCAAAACTGCATGATCAAGTCAATCCTGTCAAGCCAAAGGCAGAATTCCAGAGAAACCCAAAACGGTATGTGCATAACGATTCATCTTTAACACTGAATAAGCCCTTTCTTGAAGTACTGTCATTAGGGTCAAAAGTCACAGTGAGGTCGTCGACTTCTAAACATACATTCAACAAATCGTGACTAAAGTGTGAGAAAAAACAGAAGCGAAACAGTCATCAAGTCAATCCCGTAAAACAAATGGCAAAATTTCTGAGAAACCCAAAACAACAACAAGCGATCCAACTTTAATACTGCATAAGTCCTTTCTTGAAGAGATGTCATTAGGAACAAATTTTTACTATCCAATGCATAGGTTTAGACAACTAGATTTAGAGACTAAGTTTGAGAATCTTTATGACCAATCGAATGATCTTCAACTATCATCAAATCTGAACGTAGAAATGTTTAAGACCACGTTAGTTCGATCTTGTTCACAATAATTTATTCCAAAATCAATAGTT
>JTDE01009496.1:3187-13966 GCA_014338405.1 Paragonimus skrjabini miyazakii | reverse complement strand
AAAAGTACCGTTTTGCCTTATGAACGCCCTTCAAGGCGAAGCCCGGGAAACGGATAATTGCCAAGTTTTTTGTCATATGTCGCTAACGCAGGCGATGCTATCAATATCATGGTTTGAAATATGCGAAAATCCTTTAACCTTTCGCTTCATAATAACCTGCACAGAAATCTTCTAGTTTTCTTCCATCCTGTAGAGCCTTACCCGAACAATTAAAGTAGAACACTGCTCAGCACCAAAGCTGGATAGTATGAAGTTAATCCACAGAAGCATTTTGGAACCGCTGTACCCTTACATGTACACAAATGATGTAGACGGTTCTATCAAAAATGGCATACTTCTTCTGTTTCTTGTACCAACCAAATCAATCAAGTGATAAAAATGACCAAAATATTACAACATCAAAGTTGTGGCGGCAACGAATATGTACAAAAGGTGTGCATACAGATAAAACGGAAGACGTATCAGTAAAATAGGAACTACTCACTAACAAGTCAAGATCTGTTGAATTGAATAGGCAACCACAACGGATAAGGACAACGCCCGGGAGTATGTTTAGGAGACGATCGATAGGCGAGTCCACACGTGATGTGGGATGACGAACGTTGAGCGTCGGTAGATCAGCAGATTTGCGAAGCTAAAATATTTCACCAGCCCAAAAATCCGCATAAGTGAAGAGGACAGAGAAGATACGCGGTAACTCCCGTTTATTCTTGCTGCCGATCAAATCAAAAATGATAGTGATGCTTTCAACTAAGTGTACGGATGAAATTAACAAAACGAAATATACAAAAACGTACAGAAATGAATTGCAAAATGTAACTATGAATCGTGAACACTATATTACTCCCAAGCCAGGGCGTTTGTGGGTTAAAAGCAAGAGGAAGGAATTGCAGTGAAGAGAAAACGAAACAAATGCTTAATAACCATATATTACGTATCGTAATCTATAAGATGTTCCTGCCAGTGCACAGACCGTCCTATACGTGTGATGCGTTGTTCCAGAGAACAAAGGGGCTGATCTGCATGCAGATGTAATACCCTCGTGGATTAGAGGGGTTGCTTTCAGTCAACATCGGGTCGGGTGGGTCAACATCCTGCTCTGTGTAGACTAGTTTCAGTTGATCAGTGCAGACGGATTCGCTTCGTCAAAACGTTTCAATGGTAAAAAATGTTTCGCCGAGCTTAACCATCTTGAAGGGACCAAGATATCATGGTTATAGTGGTCTTCGGATGGCGTCTCGGCGCTTTAACACAAATTTACATGTGGACAAATCTGGAGTTTTTTGTTCTCAGCGTCAATGCTGACGGGTTGGTGTGAAACGTAGGCCTGACATGTGTTGTCGTAAACGTGAAATTTAATCCGTAACCAAGATTGAACTAACTGAGAATTGAATCACTTCTCCTGAGAGGTGCAGGTTAATACCGTAAACCAAATTAGAGGTAGTACGGTAAACCAGACTCCAAAAAGAATGTATGGTAGACGCTCACTCCATTCCATTGCGTCGGACAGCGCGGCAATGGAGGCCCTTAGCTGCCGGCAATGCGCCTGTGATTCACGGTGCATTCATGACATTTGATATCAGGAAAATCGATCTGAAAAAAGATCTGAACATCTCGCTGTCCTCCAACTCATCCTCCATGTATCAACACGAGATGGCGGGAAAAGTGATTCGACGCTCTTAAGTTGATTAACTGCACATTTCTCCCACAGACAAGGAAGCGTTTCAAACGCTCCATGAGGCCCATATGAGGCCGTTCCCTGAGTATGCTAACCAGGTCACGTAAACTGGCCTAAGGGCGTATGAGCTGCTGAGTGTGTCCAGCACGCGATTATCAAACTAGTCACGGGCCTAAGAAATGTTGCATACTAGTAGTAGCTTGAAAGTGTTGGTCTATAGTCATTTGATTTCCGACGACTTTGCAGTGCTTTAATTCTCACACACTTCCTTAGGGTAGGTCTCGTTGAACAATTATTTATCAAAGGGAATGACGACGGCCGGCGGGGACGTGATAGGGAGCCGCTTAAGCTTCGTCCTTGGACCTTCCTCAAACAGCAGTTCTTTTCTTGTAGGATTACTGACCATTGGAACAGCCTACCTTCTAAAGTTATTAACGACGTTTCTAGAGATCGCCTTAACGCACTACTTGCTTCTCACTTGCTTAAAACCTCTCTATGCGAGTAATCATACTTTGTTCTCACTATTTACTGTAATATTCAAGAGCAATGCTACACCCCACTTCCAATGATTGTCTCTCAGAACAACAGGCGCCTGCCTGATACTGAGCAAGAAAAACCAATTGGATCCGGATAATTTTGCCGCTGCTTCAAACCCGTGTATCAATCGCTGAATCGCAATAGCTAAATCGCTGCAGCTAAGAAAGCTTCTTTCGCTTCGGGCGGGAGTTCAGTACACTTGGGTCTTGAGTCAACCAGGTCGATAAGAGATTTTAACATATTCACGCAGTGGGGAACGAAACGCTAGTAATAGGTGAGTATCCCGAGGAATCGTTGGAGTTGGGTCATTGTGGTGGGAATCGGAAAAATCGATGTAGACTCAACTGTAGTACGTATGGTTGGGCATTGACGGGTCTGGATGCATATCCTCAGCTCGCAGCTGGGGTGTTCCCATATGCATACGATTTTTTACTAGTAGTGGCCTCAGTTCTGTAGATGTATACTCCAGTTGATGTTCCATTCCTCTGTTGTAGCGAAGTCGGGAAAGGACATCTTACGCTGAAATCAGAAAACTTAAAGTAGAAGCGTTGAAGGTCTCGAACTTATTGACGCAAGACTCTGAAGCTTCTGGCTCCCGGCCGTCATTTGTCCTGTCCACGCGCAATTTGGATTTGATGATGAGTGCTGCTCCTTTTGTTTCTTGGTTCTGTAAAAGTCTAGCTTGTTTTTCATCTCCTGGCTGCAGCGACTCGCGTTTGATGTGGAACCGTCAAACGATTCATTTGCAGCTAGTGCACCAAATCTGCCCGCGTTAAAGGCCATGCACTGTAATGCTTTGGCTATGATACATGGTTTCATGGGTCACGCCTTGGCGTTTCCCCAGAGCTGTACTACGCACTCAGTGCAGCCAATCTGGACTGCATTCAACTCATCTTCGGTAGCTGTGGTTTCTGTGGTCAATCAGCCACCACTGACACTCTAATAGACGCAGCTGACAAGCCAGCGTGTAATAAATCAATGCTTCATAACAGCGCCATTAACACCAACGGGCACCACCCTATTCGGGGTATCACAACACCAACTTATTGCAAGCCAAGTGATCAAAAAATAACGTATGCGTCAGTGGTTGTCGGTGCCTAAGATTCGTCACGTTCAACAGGTACTGGCATGCCTGTCGCAAAAGCGAAACATTCTGCCGCCCGATCAGATTCCGTTATAATGTAAGACCCTCCGGAGTGCCTTCACTCGTCTCCCCGACTACGCGCTGAGCAGAACTACGAACTTTGGCTAGCTCTCTGTGTTCAAACGCAAATCAAACCTCGATGTCCTAATTCCATTGCCCGTCTCACAAGGAAGCCTGACTCACCGCATGTAAACAAACCGAGATTGGTACTGGTTTCCCCTACAAGTTCCTCGGTAACCGAGGAGATTCTCTTAACAGCGTTTAAATTGCGCCCCTTCAGAAACGCCTCAATTTATTTCGACATACCTTAGACTGTGTGACAGCGGGGATATCAAGCCACAAAAAACGCGATCACTGTTGATTGTACCCGCGACGTCATAATCAGATATATGCCTGATATATGTGGGGACAGCACCGCGCACGATATTAATCAATGGAAATTTCTTGCGTCTTCCCCAAAGCTAGAAAATGTGCTTCTCCAGCACACAGTGCGTACCCCCCGCTCTAGCATCACCCCAGGCGATTCCCTACCGCGGCTTTTGAAAATTACCGGGGCTGCCCCCTTGAAAACTGCTTATATACTAAAGCGTTTTCGCCAAGAGCGCCATCGAATGCCAGGAGACATAACCTCCCACCCGGATCATTCCAAAGACGAACGCGAGAAGTTACGAGCTGACTACCCCCCATGAGCTGTTCGGTTAATCATTCCTTTAGTTGACATGCAGTCCCGAGAAAGCGTCTACAAGCCCGCTCAGTCAGAGTCAGTGTTAAATGTGCTGATGCGCCCGGTGTCCTCCGAAAAATGTAGTCTATACTGGCTCCAGCAAACTAAACTCATACCAACACCTAAAGTCCGATCAGAAACTAGGTGAAATCCGTGAGCCTTGCCTAGTGAATGACTTCTTTATTGTCGTAATTGCGGAGTCAGGGCTTTTAGAAATCCATCTCGATCCTAAGCTTGATATACCAGACACGCTGTCCATCCGGGTTGATAGAACGATGGGTAGAGAAGGCGGTATTGCCCTTTATGTTCGCAAAACACTCACGGCTACCGCCTGTTTCACTCAATACTCACTTCAATTTCTAAACCCGTCTGGTGTTTCATTGCACTATCCAATTCTGACCGATTGTTAAATAGCGTAATATTTCGGCCTCCTTGTCCTTACTCTAAACGCGTTGAGGCACTCCCGTCCGGACTCGAATGTATCACCCCTTGGATACTCACTTATCACAATAATCGGAGACTTCAACCCACCACAATTTGCCTTCCAAGCCTATTCGTACAAAGGCCCCGTTGGTACAATGCCTGCAACATTTCTAGCTTCAATTGCAGCTGTTGGCCTTACGGAACACTTGGCCGGCTGTACAAGATGGCGCAAAGGCTACGCTCCTTCTCGCTTAGACTACCTCTTCACTAATGAGGAGCTAATGGTAGACAACTTAATCGTAGATGCCTCGCTCGGCTTAAGCGACCACGCCGTGATAAACTTCGATTACATTTGTAGTGATGAGCTTATTCCTAAAGCAAACGTTCCAACAAGGAACTTCCAAAGGATTAGGGTAGACGTACTCAATGCGTACTTAGCTACTGCTTCGTGGGATCAGTTTAACTCATTGCTCTCTGTTGGAGAAATGTGTGACCATTCTACTACTACCGTTCGAGAATTCGTAGATTGCCGAACACCATTTCACTCTGCAACCAGCCGGAAACGGTAAAAGCAATTGCGGTCCCGAACATCAAAAATCATCCTCGCCGAACGTCTAGCATGGACTCGGTTTAAAAGGTCAGGGTATCTAGATAATCGCCATCTGTATACGCAACTTCGAAACCGATGTACCGAACTAATCAGAGAAGTCAACTAGATTTCAAGCTACGTTTAACCCAACGTTTCGTCAGTGATCACGAAAGATTTCATAAATTTGTCTCAAAAACTCGCAAAGCCAAAGCTGGCGTGCTCCAGCTAGGCCCGCAAGGGGTTACTAGCTGAGATGGTGAGGCTTCTGAGATTCTGGCCGACTTCTACAGTAGTATGCTTACTAACGGCGTGTCGGACTGCTCTATAACCGAAAGCGTTGACATTCCTGGAGAAACCTCCACAGTGGATGCAACAGCGGATGCCGTGCTAATGAAATTGCGGAGAATTAAACCTACACCTCTCTGGCAAGACTGTTCATCCCCTTTAGTCATTGTCCACGGGGCTGTACAGTTAGCCGTCTTGCTAAGCGTCCAGTTAACACAGTCAACTGTTGCAGGAACGGTGCCGGAAAGCTGGAATTCGGTGGATATCACTCTCATCTTCAAAGGTGGACAGCGCAATCAGCCTTGCAACTATCGCCCTATTGCCCGCTTATCCTGTGTGTCCAAGGTCCTCGAAGCGTTAGTCCATGATTCAATATTCGCGCATCTTTCAGCACAAGCTTTCTTCTGCAGCAAGCAACACGGCTTTCTACGCAGCCGCCCATGAACTACAACTTTGGTGTTAACTGTAAACCACTGGACCACTACTACCGAAAGAGGAGAGGGAGTCGATGCTATTCACATTGACTGTGCCCAGGCTTTTGACCGAGTGAATCATTCTGTTTTACTCCACAAGCTCCACCGTTCTAATGTCAAGGGTAACCACCGTTGGCTAAAATTCTATTTATCAAACGGTTCCAACGGTGTGCAGGTGGGTTCCTCTGTATCCTCTGCCAGACTCAGCCCAAGCGGAGTCCCATAGGGTTCCATCTTGGGGCCTATATTCTTCTCTATCTTCATCAACGATACGGCGTATAGTGAGTAAAAACTGTGACGCCAGCGCCCCACAGGCTGATATCAGCGCCCTTTATCAATGATCTAAATCAAACTCCATCGAATTTAATACCAGCAGGTGCAAGGTTATGCATATTAGAGACAAACACAATTTCCCATAATCTCTCGGCAAAGTACCGTCCAAAGTCACGGACAGAGAAAAAGATCTTGGCACTGTTGTGACACGCAACCTCTCGAGTTCTCCCAATACTAAGGCGAGCGCCAAGAAACTTCGAGCGTTTATGTTTCAATCAACTGTACAGCAGCTTTATTCGTCCTCGCCTCGAGCAAGGAACCCTCGTTTGGCCTCCTCATTTGCAAAAGGACGAACTAATTTTGGAAACTGCGCGGAGGCGCGCGACGAAAACAATTCGTGTGTTGAGTGCAAACCCTACTGTAACGATTCACGTCTGATCGTTGAGTTACGCGTAGCCCAAAAACGAATCCCCAAAATGAGAACAAGATTGGATCCAACAATTTCTACGGTACTGTCAAAGAAATGCATCAATAATTACAAAAGGCAAACCTCAATCGCTCGCGACGATAGTCTCGTCCAGCAAAATCAATAGTTTCCCAACGGGACCAACAAAGTCAAAGGTGAACTGTCACGCCGGCAGGCCAGGACAAGAATGACCACTCGTGCTAAGGACATTTAATGACACATTAGTTCAATAAAACAAAACGGGGTGGGTGAGGTAGGGGAACAAGTGTCAAGTTAGTGGGAGAAAATAGGGAATGCAAACGGTGGGGACGAATTTTCTCAGTTCATGAATAAACAAATTTACACCTCCATTGAGCGGTTTCACAAGCTATATATTTTCTTTCTGGAGTACCGCAGACAGAGTGGTGAGCTAATGTTGGTGTAGATGGTTCTGAGGCTCCCTAACCACCCGTGTAGATCCCTGCTCACTCCTCCAGAAACTGGCTCAATCAGAGGGCACTCCTTGAAACTAAGAAGTCAGTACAGCAGATTTGAGCTAAGGCGCAGTGTTTTCTCGGTTCGGGTCTACAAAGGCTGGAACTCCCTCCCAAAACAAGTCGGGAATGCCACGGCATTCACTGCATTCAAATTTAATCTCGATCGTTACACTAACACTCAGTCCGTGCCCCAACATACTCTCCCGCACACGGCTACATGTGTTTGTTTGTCTGTTGAATAGCTTACGCCTGATTATTTATATTTACCCAGCAATAGATTTGTGAGTATAATAAAACTGGACGTGCATTTATTTATTTATTCTTCATTTTAGCCTCTAAGTACAATAAAAAAGTTGCAACGTGTAACCATCCATCTGGCACAGAAATTCCTCGCCTGGTGAAACGGAACCATCGAAAACCGTGGCTTTGTACTTTCGTTCATCACCCATTGAACCTAATTGAACCCACTGAATTGAAACGTAACAGTTACGAATCTACGGAGCAATCAGAAGGCCAGATCACCGGAGCTAAACTGCATGCTGGTGAATATATGCAGTCTGCCTAATAAGGGAGACGGGCTGCAAACAGCGATTCACTCCGTAGATATTTGCTTGCTCACAGAAACATGGCTCAAAGAAGAAATAGATTTGGGGGATTGGGCGTGTGGGTTCCAGTTGTATCGCAGTGATCGTAGGAATGCAGTTGGAGGTGATTGCCTGTAAAGCAGTCTCCCGTGAACTGCAACTGCAGGTGCGTGAGCATTCAAACCGTCGTCATCTTTCTCCGTGCCAACCCCCATTGATAGTCTTCGGGGTGCATTGAAGCCCGGGTGCGCAACCAGAGGGAGATGAAGCACTGCTGAAATCATCCCAGTCGGTTTGTCAATCAGGCTATCGCATGCTAGTTCTGGGGATTTTAATGCTCCTAAAATCAACTGGCGACTGGGATCGGTCAATGGTGAAGGTTTTGATCACAAATTGCTTAATCCAGTCAACAGTTTCACATTAATACAACACGTTAGAGTAGCCATGAGATCCTGACAAGGCCAGATAGCCTCAACTCTTGACTTAACCATAACTTGCCATTGCACTGGCATCACTAACGTGTTGACTGCGGCACCATTCGGAAAGGGCGATTACATGAGGATTTATTTCTCGTTCCGAGGTTCTCTATTGGTAAAACAAGCACACAGGGTGCAACTTTTTCACCGAATCGACCACAATAAACTGATATTGGAAGCCAATAGAATGACCTGAAACCCAACAGTCTCTGTAGAGGATCTCGATAGTTTGTGAGCAAACTACACTGACAACCTCCGGGCTCTTAAGGTAGGAACGTCCCTCAAAAACGGAGCAGAGGAAGGGGTCGGAAGTCACGGGTTCGCCCCAGCGTCACGAGAGCTTTCCAACGCAAGTATATGGCATGGAAGGCATATATTCGGCGAAAGGGATTTAAAAACTTCATAATGTACAAAAAAGGTTGCAGAGAATGCTCGTCTCATTTATGAGCTCAACCTAGCACGTGACACTAAGAACCCCAAGAGGTTTTACGGTTATGCTCAATCCAGGTCCCTACTAAGAAAGGAAATTGGGACCACATTTTCCTACAACGGAGAGATTATAACGACTGACAAGGGGATAGCGGACGCATTAATGGCACAGTTTCAAAGTGTTTATCACTCACAATGGAGCAAATGAGTCACACTCTAACACCGTGGGCGTCGCCATGGTGGATCAGGATATTGCGCCCCACGAAGTTGAGCCAGCAATACTCCAACAAAACAATATAAAGTCCGCAGAACCCGATCAAATCCACCCGGCTATCCTGAAACCTCTGGCCAAATTGCTGGCGTCGCCTTTTGCCGAACTGTTAAATCTCACATTAGAAACAGGGGTAGTTGTGCGGGGCCGGGAACAAGCCACTATAATTCCCATCTTCAACGATGGTGACCGGTCAGAGATCAAAAATTACAGGCCAATAAGCCTGACTGGTGTTGTCAGCAAAATCTCTGAACGCATATTTCGTGAGAGGGTCTGTCAATTTCTCTGCGAACAGAAATTCTTCAAAACGCCTCAACACAGCTTTCTTAAGGGTAGATATCGTCTCACCAATCTGCTGAAGGTCTTAGACACTGTCGCGGAAAAGCTGGATAGAGGGGAAATGGTCGAGGTGTGCTACCTAGATTTCCAGAATACCTTCGACTCTGTCAACCACAGGCTTTTGGACTGGAAGCTACGAGAAGCTGAACTGTCCCCTAGAATCTGTAGATGGATACAGACGTTCCTAGTTGGAAGGTCGTGTGGGATGACAGTAAGAGGAGTACTATCAGACAAGGGTTCTCCGTTAAGTGGAGTACCTCAGGGGTCAATCCTCGCCCCTCTGCTCTCCATGTTATGCATAAATGACTTGACCGACTACCTGGTCACTCCATGTTACCTGTATGCAGATGACATAAAGTTGATGTGAAATGCGTCGTCCGGTAAGAGATTCTGAAGATCTGTGAACGGACATTAAGGTAGGATTCACCACTGAATTTTCTCAAAAGTCGTGTCCTGGCTAATGCTTCTCAATCGACCCCCCCGGTATATAAGGGAATCACATGGACGGACAGTCGAACTGGCATCTAAACATCAAACGAGAGACTTAGGTATCCAGGTCACTAGCACGTTTGTTCAATCTGCCCAATGTGCTACAGCCGCGACAAAAGCACGGCGAGCCTTATATCGACTAAAATCTGCGATCGCCAACCCATGTCCAGCAGTGTTCATTCCACTGTATTTGGCCATAGTTCGCTCTACTTGAATTACTGTGCCCAGGCTTGGTCACCGTATCTAAAAGGGACATAGCTGTCCTCGAAAAAGTACAAAAGCTCGTCACACGTATGGTATGGGGGATGAGGGGTCTAGGCTACCAAGACCGACTAAGCTCGTTGAACTTATTCTCGCTTGAGCGTCAGCGGGTAATGAAATGAAATGAAATGTACACAGTTACCCACAACACCGACACAAGTCCCCTGGCATGTTCGTTCACGATAAGTCAGGACAGAGATTCAAGAGGTCATATGTTCATAGTCAAGAAAACAAGATAACGCTATATGCGGAAAATTCGGTTCTGAGATGGGTATGCCCTGTTTGTATCGCTTGTATCCTAGGGCACATGAGTCTAGACAATCCCCTCTCAACGCCTTTGGTCTCAGATGACAGTTCAAGTCTAGAAAACGTGAGTGGGGGTTCGCCAAGCAGTGGTCAACATGAGGAGAAACAGGCTGTAAGCCAGGTGGGGGAACTTGAGGTGCTTGTCGGTCACGTCCCGAGATATATTCAGATTAAGGCTGATGAAGCACGGGGGAAACCTCAGGGACATCATAGTTCGGAAAGTGTTAAGATGGTGGAACCGATAAAAAGAGGTCCCAAAACACCGGGGAGGAAGCGTAAGGGATCTCCTATCGTCACATCGGTAGGTCAAAAACTGGTTAATTTACTAGATGCTTTGACAGCTCTTCAGAAGAGGGTGGATGAACAGTCAGGGATACTTAAGTCACTACAGGATGGTAGATGCCTCATGGATAGGACTATCGCACGCTTGGAAAGGACTAGCGAGGTAGCCACTGGTAGAGGGCGAAACGTGGTAATTCATGGAATACCAGAACCGGTAATGAGGGAAGGCCGACAACGGGGGCGCGCCATGCGATACCATGTCGTCAACCTGTTG
>JTDE01009494.1:8476-19562 GCA_014338405.1 Paragonimus skrjabini miyazakii | reverse complement strand
GGACCGTTTTGGCTTTTGAATGAACTTCAAGGCGAATCCCGTGAAACGGATAATTTCCGAAATAACGAATTCCAGTCCTGAAGATCGTCCATTTTTCCGCAAAAATTGGGACCCTTCTATCATTCTTCATCTTCACAAAAATTTCTACATAATTTTCCGGAACTGTCTACATCAAATAATTGGGAAATTCTTCGACTGTTCACTTTCTCCATCCTGAAAAATCTTTTTTCTGGCACGACCTCGAACCTGATGCCAACGTTAACGATGTGAAGCTAAAATTGATGTAACTACTCAGCATTTTTTATCGAACAGTAAAAATGTTAAGAACTATCGTTTAACAAGCAAATGAGCTAAATGCTTCTTCATAAACTAACATTTTCCTCTTTTATTACGTCCGTTTTGCAATTTTATTTCCATAATTGGTGTATTGTACAATTAACAATTTTGAGTACGGTATGCGTTTCACGTTACCATGTGTATACTGATCACGCTTTTCTGAGCGTGTTCCTCACAGATGCGTTGAGAAATATACCAATATTATCATTAGTAGTAGTAATTCATTTCTGCGAAACTAACTCTTAATTGTGTGGAGATACGGGGCCTGGTCAACGACACGCCTCCAGAGTTCTGCCCATCTTAAGTCAACTCACGAATTGAGTAATATTTCTTAATGCAGACATACTAGTAGCCGTTCTTCAGTGGTGGCATCTCAAAGAAGGTTGCTTCGTTTTCGAGTTACGGTTGCATTCTCACCTGCCTACATCAAAGCTGAAAATCGTCGATGAACAGGTACCCTTTGGGTCACTTCACTAATACATGTTACACAGCTGAACAATCTGTGTTTACACGTCGTAAAAGGACCTACGGCGGTAGACTCGCGTAAGTTTGTCCGATAATGGAGCACCCACGTCTCTACTCTCGTTGCCGATATAGACAATATCCTCTAGCAGTCAGTTTTGCTGGGTAAGCCTTTATCTAAATACTCCCACAAAACGTCGATTCAGCGAGTGCCGCAAGAGGGGGGGGGCTAGTGCATTTCTGCAGTTGGTGTTGCATGCTCACGAATGTCTTGTCCTTGCGGAATACAATTCAACAGCACAGTCACCTAATACAGTCCACAGTGTCCAAAGTAACAGATGTTATAGAAACTTCGCTCAAAAAACGCGAAACGGACTGGCGGCTGGATATCTTCGGATAAATTCTACTAAAAAACGATCGCATGTCACATATAGGCAGTGTCGTTTCCGCTTACATTTGCACAGAGCCATGTACTTTATTGATCTTGGACGTCACTCTACTGGTGTTTGATTAATCGTTGTGCTGATCATACGTACCTCGGATTTTTTCTTCTTAACAGTTGCAAACGTTTAAAAAGCACCTGCAGCAAACACAACTTGGAAAGAGAGGATAAACAGTGAAGTTCATTAAAAGACAACCTTGACTTCTCGGTTTTCAAAACATCTACCTCGATAACGGTTAGCCTTCTGGCTCTAAAGCTACAGAATTTTACAATCTCACATCAGAGTTTGGTCTTACTAATAATGTAAATCAGGATAAATGTAGGCGCGGGGGGCGGGGGTCGTCCCAAATGGACCTTCTACTGACCAGCGAACCTTACATGGTTGACATCGTCCGAGTTAGTGCTCCCCTTCATGTAAGTGGTCATGTGAGGATCTCCATTCGGTTTATCCATGACGTTAGTATCGCCTACCATGAAAAGACGGCAAGCTGTAACTCCAGAAGAGCCAAGTTTATCAAGACGAATGTGTATTTTTGCAATGTCAATATGTCTTTCGTGAACGAACCTAGCTCGGCAGACGGACACTAGGAGAATTTGTGGTAACGTATTTCCACTGCGAATCTACCACTTTACCTCCCTAGTGCAGCCCACTGCAAGTCATTAACGAAGTTAAAAGTAAGAACCTGACGTGAGAACAATAAACTCCATGGGACACCTTTCTACCTAGAGGATATGTATCCTTTCGCCAGACGTAACAAAATATTCGCAACAAGTGTGTGACCGTTTCGGGGTCCGACGACCAATTTCATGAACTCCGCCTACAGCAGCGCCCACTGACTATCCCACGGGGTCCTCCGGCCCCACAGTGTACAAAACCATATGCAGAGCTTCTGCATCATGCTTTGTTGATTACGAAGGGTTCTCAACGTGCCAGTCAGCAACGTCATGTATTTTTTGCACTCAGTTTGCTGCCGTATTTGGTAGCAACCTGGAAGAGGAATCCAAACACATAAGGAATAGTGCTAGTCCCGTTAGTGGAGTGACACCCGACTTAAGTAACATCAACGTGCGAAGCCTGATATTCCACTTGAACGCGAATTAATCCTTGGATCTAGACGAAATGCTACCACCAGTGGTAGTTTATTCATATAGTTGTGCACAAATGTCCTGGCGGAGCCCATAGTCTCTGTTTCCACATTCTCACTCAACCGGCCAAATTCTGAAGTGTTGGAAACATGAAGTCGTTTTTTGCCAAAATACAAAGGTGGCAACCGTAATGATGTTATCAACGTCCACATGATGGCCCCATTATCATGCGTTTTTAAGGTCGTGCAGAGCATCCTGGACGGTTGCATTTGGAAATGGCTACGTGCAAACTGCCTGTTAACACTGAGACAGCATGGTTTAAGAAGCGGTCACTCATGCACCGCCAACTGGCCGGTAGCAAGTGCCTCTTTCACAAGAGTGGCATACGAATGTCGCCCAGTGGACATCTAATTATTATATTTTAATAAGGCATTATTCTACATTATTCTCCAGAGGCTACAAACACGTGGTATGGGAAGACAATGCGGTTACTGCTGCGACAGTACCGACAAATCGGGAATATGCTGCACAAGTCAGCGGGTAATTGTCAGTGTACTTTTGTGCCCTCAACTCAGATCCCGCGGGGACCCATTATGCGTCTACTTCTACTTCCGACGTTTGCATAAGACCTCCCGGCAGTCTACAGTGATTCCCTCGCTCTCGTGACAAGGGGGTATGGCAGGCTTTTAGACTTACACAGAACGCGGATATACTTCAAAGGGATCTGGATGCTATAACCCGTTGGGCAATGGATAATCCACTGCCGTTTGACACGACGATATACAAAGTTATGCACCGCAGACATTCCGGCTCTAAAGAATGTCGCCTAGTGTAATTTGTGTTATCCGCGGTCATCTCTAAGCGGGATCTCGGCACAATATTGATATCGAACTTCAGGGTGACTGTCAACATTTCTGCCTCGGCCAAAAAGTTAGCACCATACTGGGTCCCCTATTATTCTCAGTCTACGTTAACGATCTCCCAGGCGTGAGTAACTCCCCAGCTGTATTGTATGCTGACGAGACGAAACTGACATGTCTTACACAGCGTTGAAGACGCAGAAGGCTTTCGAAGAGACCCAGATACACTGTATCTGTGGTCCATGGGAAATCGACTGTCTTTCGGCACATCCGAATCAAAGACTATGCACGTTCGTCAACACAGCACCAGGATATATCGCATCGGTGGTGCTACCCTAGCCACTGTCCACCAGGAGCGCGACCTAGGTACCGTCGTTATATCAGACCTCTCCCTCAGTACTAACATTATGCAATTGGTAAAAAAGCTGGCAGCAGGCTAGATATGCTTAGTAGGATCCTTGGGAATTTCCCAGTCGACAGATCCTCACGTATCTACAGCCCACTGGTAAGGCCAATGCTGGAAGTCAAAATTCAGGCATGTGCGCCGAACTGGAAGAAAAAGGTCAATGCTCTAGACACAGTCCAGAGAACGGCCACTAATCGGGTTGAGGGTATGTTTTTCTTGTCGCTTGGAGACCGTCAAACAAAGATGGAACTAGTCCCCGTAGTCCACAGGCGTCTAAGAGGCGAACGTATACTAAGATATGGCAAACATCCATTTCACAGGATTCGCTTTCAAGGTCGATCAGAAAGGCAAAACTGATATTTTGACGCGAATCCTGGTTTTTAAATATTTTTGGGAATTTTAAAATCGCAATTTCGGGTTTAGTACGTACAAAACATCAATTGTAAATAAACAGCGTTGATGAAAAAAATGGATGACATCGAATACGTCCCAAAAGCATTGGTTTGGTGATGAAATTGTTTTTCACCATTTTGGCGAAAACAACGCGTTATTGGCATTAGCTCACTTCTTCAAGTCTTACAAATGCGACCATAGCAATTTGCGAGATGAAGTACGCCATCCTATAGCATGAGAGTGCGTCATGTTGCGGCGTTTTGAAGACATGGTCGAAATGGAAATATACGACCATACGATATCGGCATTGCATTTCAACAAGAACACCAACACATTTGATATTGAAGCGTGTATGGCAACATTTCCAGCTTATTTTTCTATACGATGTTTATACTGTTTCTCTTTGCTTGCAAGATTTCAGGTAGATACTGACGGATGAAACGTTGCTTTTAAAAATGGTTGGAAATGACGCTACCATATGGTTGTTTCCATCTTCGGTCTATATGGAACGGCGTAAAAAGAGAGCATCATGATTCACTCTATCATGGAGAATCTTCAGAAGTAACTTCTCATTCTACTGCGTTGTTTCCAACTAGATTGAGGTCGCGTGGCGTTCATACGGAACAATATGTGGGAACAGATGAAATCAAGCTGCCTGCCGATTGCCTGGGGTTATACCTCCCAGCCAGTCACACTATGATGTTCAGAACGCCAAGTATCTATCGCGGTGCAGAAAAATATTTCAATCAATATGACAATCAACGTAATCAGAGATGATGATTACCATGTACCCGAAACGCTTCAAATAAAGGTTTTTCATCACTTCCCGCATGTGTTCGTTCTCCAAATTGTTTATGGTAACAATGGTTCGGAAGGAACAGCTACTAGTGTGAACATATACTACATACTCAGACGCTGATCATAACTTAAGTCAATCGGGTGGAGCAGCTACTAGTGTGAACGTATACTGCATTTTCGGACGTCAATCATAGTTTACATGAATCAAGTTGAAGCATCTATTGGTGTGAATCCATACTCAGACGTTATTCACAACTCAAATGAATCACGTTGAAGCATCTACTGGCGTGAGTGCATACTGCATTCTCGGACGTTACTCATAGCTTAAGTGAATCAACTTGAAGCATCTACTAGCGTGAACGCATCCTGTATTGTGAGACGTTGTTGATAATCTAAGTCAATCGGGTGGAGCAACTACTAGTGTGAACGCACACAGCATACACAGGCGTTATTCATAGGTTAATTGAATGAAGTTGAAACGTCTCCCAGTGTGAATGCATACCGAGACGTTATTCACAGCTCAAGTGAATCATGTTGAAGCAGCTATTAGTATGAACATATACTGCATACTCAGACATTCTTTGTGGGCCAGGTCAGCGGGATCAAGCTGGCAATTTCCTCCCCTGAATAGATCAGAATCAGCAATGCTTGATAAAGAATGCAAGTATATTGCACTAAATACAACTCTCATGTTTGATATGAGGTGGGGAACAGTTTGACGAGTTGGTTCTCAGAATTTCCATTTCCGGGTGTGACTATGAAGTGATACTTGGCGAACAGCCAGGCTCCTACAATGGCGATAGACTGAAATTATAATATATACATATATGTATATACTGTAACCGGCTTACTCGGACATATCTTTAATATTTTCTGTTTATACAATTCATTAAATCGGGGAAACTTGGAGGTTAGGATTTAAAGTGTGGAGATGAACAAGCGCTAAATGGAAAAAACTACTGAGAACTGTCGGTGATCTGTTGATCATTTTGTTGGCTCCACCCGTTTTGGACGAACTGTTTGATGGTCGACCGTCTATAAAGAGTACCGATACTGACTCATTGTCCGCTTCCTTGATTAACGAGCGTTTTCTTCCCCCAAAGCTCTGGTGGGGGAGTAATGTAGAGCCTGTCACCTTTTTTTCTCTTGTTACATTGTAGTGATCTGGAGATATCACTCCTGTAGCGACTATAGTAAATGATATTTCTGATAGTCGCATTCACTTGTACAGTTTTGATGATTTTGGCTTTTTGCCTACGTTGGTTTTAGTCAAGCTATTCCATTTGTAATATCCATCCCGGGGCTTGAATCACAATCGCTAACTTGACGTGCTTTCTCCGTACACTCTATTTTCCAGTGTCAATACTAATACACAAGGGTCAACGCTCTGAGTCCTTGCTTTTCATTGTCGATGGGATTTCGATAGTGACAACAGAATGGATATTAATTTGTTGGAATAGTTCCAAAAATTGGTGGGTCTGTAATTTTCGAACATTTCGCTACAGTCGTCCTTTGCGTCTTGGTGAGTTCATTCCTTTGCATATTTGTTGTTTTTCTTGACGTTCGCTTATACGTTCATTTATATATTCTTTCAATTTGGTTCCTTTATTAGCTCTTGATAGCTCATAACCGCGAAATCACTACCCGATGTCTGAAATATTATCTAAGGACGTTGACAGCCCCTCCATCGGTACAAGTGCGCTAGTAATCCAACCGTTTTTTGGAATGGATCCTCTTCTTTCGTTTGTTTACTTAGAAGCAGAATTTTTCAACAACGGAATTTTGTCTGATCAAACGAGATTCTGTCAGTTGTTACCCAGCTTCGAGATTTTATGGTAAAGCAGCCGGTGGAGCATAAGTACGATACCTCATAAAAGGCTGTCACTAATCGACTGACACCCTCCGAAAAGAACCGAGTACAACTTATTCACGACTTGAAGCTAGGCGAAAAACGCCCTTCAAAATTGCCAGCAGAGTTGCAGCAACCCATCGGCAACTCGCAAATGGACGAATTCCTCATCAGAAGACTCTGGCTTAGCAAACTGTCATAAGCAACGCAAGCAGTAGTTTTAGTTGCTCGTTCACAAACTCTTGCCGAGACAGCAAAAATTGCTGATCAAGTGGTGGAG
The DNA here is from genome assembly GCA_014338405.1 of Paragonimus skrjabini miyazakii. Classification (NCBI taxonomy): domain Eukaryota; kingdom Metazoa; phylum Platyhelminthes; class Trematoda; order Plagiorchiida; family Troglotrematidae; genus Paragonimus; species Paragonimus skrjabini miyazakii. The sequence goes on along the minus strand of JTDE01009494.1, from coordinate 12,650 downwards.
CATTTTCATCCACAACTAAGTTGCTTGAGGGTACCGCACCCTAGTCCACATCTTAAAATAGGCACGCGCAGTTCCGACAATGTGGTTACCGCAAAACGTGATCTAGCGGACATTTAGTCTTTAACAACTGAAATCACAGCTTTACGGCGTGATTTGAACAAAATCTTTTCGAACCTTTTCTCAGATTGTCGACCTGATATATTGTCCAGGCGACACAAACGGCGGTCAAAATCTGACTGCTGTTGGTTCCGCGAATGTTTTGGTAATAGAGAAAAGCGTTGCATCAAATCTTGCACCTATGCATCATCAAGGCGATGTAAACTCAACAGCCGAACCTTAACAGCAAACTGTGCCGTCGGCGCCAACTCTTCCTGTCGACTCATTCTCGTACGGGGTGTAGAAACCGGACATACGTTCCTGGTTGACACCGGGGCACAGGTTAGCGTGTTTACGTCCACAAAAGACGAAGTGCCAAGCTCATGCAGCCCACAGCTCTGCGCTGCAAATGGCACTCCTATAACCCCATACGGACAGCGATTTTAACGCTTAATTTGGGCCTCCGGCGGACATTCTGATGGGTGTTTACAGTTGCCGCAGTACCTTTCGTCAACATCAGGATTGGTTTCCTCCGGCATTTTGACCTGGCTGATACGAGACGCCGTTTGCTAATCGAGTCCAGCACTAAGTTAAGCATACCCGGCACGCACGCAACAGTTGCAGCTATAACACCCATATACGCTCAATCCACTGCCCCTAGGCAATTCGTGTATCTGTTCACTGAGTTTCCGCAGCTCGTTTGTAAATCGAACGACATTCCAACAGTGACCTCCAATGTCACTCATCACATCTGCACAAAGAGACCCACGTCTCAGCACGGCCTCGCCGGTTGGCTTCCGACAAACTAAAACTCGCCAGGGCAGAGTTTGAGCACATGCTTGGGCTCGGGATAATACGCCCTACCGAGAGCCCATGGGCCTCGCCGCTGCATATGGTCCCCAAGAAGTCAGGTGATTGGCGCCCATGCGGGCTCAACAAAGCAACCGTCCCTGACAAATACCCAATCCCGCACATGCAGGATTTAACTACTTGCTTACATGGAATAGCCATATTCAGCAAGATAGACCTAGTACGAACTTATCATCAAATACCGGTAGCCAAAGACGATATCCCCAAAACCGCAGCAATAACTCCTCTCGGCCTTTTCGGATTTCTTCAAATGTCATTCGGTTTGAGCAATGCAGCTCGAACTTTTCAACGCTCCATTCATGAAGTAACTCGCGGTTTGGACTTTGTTTACCTTTATCTAGATGATATTTTAGTTGCTAGCACTTCACAGGAAGAACACCTTACGCATCTTTGCACCCTGGTGGAACATTTGACCCAACACGGCGTCATAAGTAATTCCACTAAATGCGAACTAGGTAAGGCCACAATAGAACTCCTGGGTCACAAGATCTCAGAACAGGGAATCACCGCACTCACGGATAAGGTGGAGGCCATCCGTGAATACCCAGAACCCAATTTTTTAAGCAAGTTTGTCGTTTTAGTGGTCTGGTCAACTACTACCGACGCTTCATACCTGGTTGTGCGCATACAATGCAGCCAATGACGGATCTTCTCCGTGGAGGTGAACGCAAATTCCATTTCACCGAGGCTGCACGCGCTACGTTCATTGAGCTCAAGGATGCGGTCGCCGACTTAGCTCTTCTTGCTTATCCAGATCCGAACGCACTACTGTCAATAGTAACCGACTCCTCCGACACGGCTGTTGGTGCTGTGTGACAGCAAGTCGTTGGTAAGCAGTGGAAACCTTTAGCTTTCTTCTCCAAACGCTTACAACCAGCGGAATCTCGCTACAGCACGTTTGGTAGAAAGTTACTGGTAATCTATTCAGGCATCCACCACTTCCGGCATTCGGTAGAAGGCAGGACCTTCACGGCTTATACTGATCACAAACCGTTATTTTATTCTCTACACACTTCATCCGACAGGCATTCCCCAAGGAAAGTTGGGCACCTGTACTGTATCTCTCAGTTTACGACCGATATACGACATGTCTCAGGTACCGACAACACTGTCGCGGACGCTCTTTCACGCGTCCGTAATCTCAGCATAACTGCTGACAATAACATCGATTTGGCAGCCATGGCTGCCGCATAAGCCACCGATCCTGAGATCGAGCATCTTTGTCAAAAGAGCTCTATCACAATCCAACCCACACCTCTGACATCGTCAGAGGGAACGATCCTCTGCGATACTTCCCAGGGCACACCTCGCCCTGTAGTGCCCGCATCCTTCCGCCGCACAGTGTTTGATACACTGCACAATCTGTCTCATCCTGGCGTACGCGCTTCGGTTAAACTCGTCACTGAACGTTTCGTATGGCCTAAGGCAAAACACGATGTCCGCAATTGGAGCCGTTCTTGCCTCCTATGCCAGCGTTCCAAAGTCCACCGTCATACAAAGAGCCCCCTTGTTACTTTTCCTTTGCCAGACGCACGTTTTCGCCACGTGTACGTCGATCTGGTTGACCCCTTACCACCATCAAATGGCTCTATTCATCTATTGACGTGTGTTGACCGTTTCACAAGATGGCCTGCAACCACGGCGCTACCTAACTGCTCCTCAGAAACGGTAGCCATCGCCTTCCTGGAACACTGGGTGGCGCACTTCGGTTGTGCAGCAGTGGTGACCACAGGTCGTGGATCGCACTTTGAAAGACATTTTACAGCTCTCTTAAATACGTTAGGATGCAAGCACATCCGCACTACGGCTTATCACCCACCAACAAAGGGGATGGTTGAACGTCTTCATTATCAACTGAATACTGCCCTTAGTGCCCATGCTAATCCTTCGTGGAAAGATGCACTTCCGCTAGTATTGTTAGGACTGCGGAATACAGTTAAAGAAGACTTCAACGTTACAGCAGCGGAACTTGTCTTTGGCTGCACACTTGGGTTACCAGGTGAACTCGTCTCACTTGCATCTTAAGTACCGTACGATTACGGCAGCTACACAGCTCGTTTGGCGCACCAAATGTGAAAACTACACCCGGTGCAGCCTAGCGAGCAATCATCAGCTGTACAAGTGCAAGCTAAACTTTCTTTGCGCACACATGTTTCCCTTCGTACGGATGACCTTCGCCGACCACTGCAACCCCCATACAACGGCCCCTATCGTGTGCTCGTAAGAGAAACGAAAACCTTCACAGTTAGCCGCAACGACAAGCGTGAGGTGGTTTCTGTCGACAGGCTGAAACCAGCATTCATGGTGGAAACATCAGCCGCACACTCGTCGACAAGTAACGTTCATCGTCAGAAACCCCCGGTGCCCGCAAAAAGCGTTCCGACCCCGAAACACCCTACAACTTCCGCGACCCCAACCACTGCTCCCTCTACCTCTAGAAATAATCGGCTTAGTAGAGAGTTTCGCAAACCAGTATGTTTTGCAGAGTATGTTAACATATCTCATTTTCGGAAATGATGTTTTTCCCCCATAACATACGCACAATCGTACAAAAACAAAAAAACGAACAAAAACCGCTTTGACTACATGCCTTTATAGCTATTTCATGCGTTGCCAGGTCCGCATCCCAAACGGCGTAGTTCTAGACAAGATTCATTCGTATGCTAACTTCTTCTTTCTTGAGTCTATCAAATTTAGACAGAAGCACCAGAAGAAAAAGGAAAAAAACCGAACGCAGTCACATTCGAAATTGCAGGGTCTATAAAGTCGTCGGCTATTATACTATTTATTAAGTCGACCGGATAAGTTGACACGGTGAGTTGTCCATTTCCGCCAGTCGTGCGGGTACTTCACCGTGTTTCTCACTTTCGGACTATCCGAACATGGTGCGTGGGGAGACAACTCCAGCTACCTATCGTACAGCAGTGAACAAGAGCTTATAGAGCTGGGCAGCTCGCTGCGATAGAGAAGAAACGCACCGAAGACTAAATAACAAAAGCTAACAGCGCAGCGACCACTTTTCCAAGCGACCCTTCCCTGAAATTTAGACGTTCTCTATCCCATGTCATTATTCATCCTGTAACCGTGATCAATCAGAAAGACGTATCTATATTTTTTCCCTCTCTCTTTGGAATTACGAACGCTTGTGTAATACTTACTAGTCTACTGCAGGAGAGCTATGTAGCGACAATAATAAATGGTATTTCTG
>JTDE01009488.1:0-15715 GCA_014338405.1 Paragonimus skrjabini miyazakii | reverse complement strand
CGAATCCCGTGAAACGGATAATTGCCGATGGCACGTTTCATTAAGCACTTCATTGTCTTGTAGGGATTGCTATTAAGGCTTATAGCCAGCAAAAGAGTCCTCGTCGCCTGCTTTTAAAATTGGTGTAACCGTTGCTTTTTCCATGCGCTAGGGAGAACGCCAGTCCGAAGTGTCTGTTTGAACAGCTTATAAAATGGTTCTGCCAGATTAGCAGCTGCTTCTTTGAGAATTCTTGGATGGATCTTGTCAGGATCCATTGCACCGTACGAATTAACCTTGGATGAAAGGTCCTCAACTCCTAGCGCAGAAAACTCAGCGGTAACCAGTGGTTGCTGGAAATTCTGCAGTAGATGGATAGGGTACCAAACCGGCGGTGCGTCGTTGTAGACTGCCGAGTAGTCCTCCCTGAACAACTCGGCCACAATTAGGGAGTCAGACGGTCTCCCCGTCAGACAGTTGAAGAGAAAGGGCCGAGGGTTTATGCTTTCTTAGTCGTTGCATGTGCTTGAATAAGAAGTTTTCTTTCCCCCGGGCCCTGAGGACCTTTTCTTGCACGAGTTTGTTGTGCTCATGGGTTTCCCGTCTACACCTATTTCGTATGATGTGGAACGCGCGCAGGTCCTCCGAATTTTCCGTAAGCTTATACTTTGCGAATAACTAGGAACGATCATCGATTTGTCAGTTGAGCTGGAAAACGTTCAGTAGTTCTGGTCTACGGAGCCATAGTCGAGAAGAATTGAGCTTAGTTAGCTTCCCATACCGTTCCCCTCGACCCTTATTCCAAACAATGTGGAACGCGATTACGTACCCCAAGAATCTCTACTTGTGTCTCAGAAGCTTCAAGCTTACGTAGAATATGACCATTCGGGACACGATCGAAGAACCTGGTACCGTCGAACGAGATAACTTTCGAGATGTGGTCATTTTCTTTGGCTTCCGTCAGACCATTCATAAGTATTAACGTTTTGGTTGTGCATGGCCATTCGGGAAGAAATTCATGTTGAGTAGAGGACAATAGTTTATTTGAGGAGTAATTAAATATTGCGCGTTTGAGCATACGTTTCACCATCTGGCATGAGATTCTGGTGAGGTTGATCGGCCGATAACGAGCAGGAGATTGACGATTGACAGCCTAAAATATAACTGCGACAGTAGTATCTCTCGATGCATACAAAACAGCGCCGGCCCGAAGTGTTTGTTTGAAAAGATTGTCAAGGATCACCTCCAAGCAAAGGGCCGCCTCCTTAAGGACCCGGGGATGAATCCCGTCTGGTCCCATTGCACTATGAGGATTGATTCTGAAAAACATATCGTGACCATGGAGCACAGAGAAGCCAGCTGTCACCTGTGGGTATTGGGAGTTTCTCCGTAGTGGCGTCGGGTGGCAGTTTGCAGAACTACACTGTAAGCTGCTGAATATTATCTTCGGAACACCTCAGCAACCACTTGCGGGTTATAGGTGGTTCTGCCGTCAAGAAGCCGCAGTGAAACTACCGAGGGTTTAGTTTTCTCTGGCAGCGCGTTTACTTGAAAAGATCTTATTCCCGTGGGCAACCGGTAGAAGTTTCGCAGCACTTCTTGAGTGTGTCGACGGACTTCCAGCTTGCACCTGTTACTTGCAAAGCAGAAAGGCTTCTAGGCCTCTGGCTTGCCTGTTTGCCTCTGCTTCGAGTATGCATGAGAACATACATCAAGAAGACGACGTGCTTTCCGCGGAGGCGGCATACAAGAGAAGGAATTCCATAGTTTGTGAGGAGCAAATGCCCCATCAGCTTCGTGAGCGGCAGCTTTACAAGAAAGGTAGTTCGGCTTCACTGAGTCAGATACGAAGTTGATTGTACTCGAAAATATGCTTGGTGCGTTAGGCTGCTTTCTGGAAATTCCGGAATAAAGTCTTTGTTGCGGCATTTTGGAGCAAGTAACAGATAACGACGAAAACTAGTAGCAGTCGGTTACTACGCCCTTGCTGTTGCTCGATAGCAACTCAATCTACCAGGTCGGCCTAATTTGTGACAACCAGTTCAAGCAGGGAAAGTGTCTGTCCTGAACCATGCCTTGTGGATAGTTCGACATGTTATGTCCAGGCGTTCTCATGAACAAACACTGCCAACTGTTTCGAAAATCCGCTACCAGATTCCCCATGAGAACCAGCTATATGTTTGCGTTTGGGTGCGTTAAAGCCACCCATAATAAGAAGTTGGGAGAAGCACAGTGTAGATGACAGACGGTCTGGGGCAGCAAGAATGGCTTTGTGGTCGGATACGCTGCACGACGGCGAGCTGTACGTAGCATCACCGAGTAGCGTGTCGCGGATACGAAGCTGGAATTTGAATCAGATTTCGTCGCATTTCTGTGGGAAGGTAAATTCCCCTACGACAATTTGGCGCCAAGAACTCCTGGCTCTGGAAGACACCACAGTCTATGAGCGGAGTCCGTTCGGTACGACGAGTACCCAAAAACATGCAGTCCATTGTCACTGGCATCCGTAGAAAATCGGGTCTCTGTTAGGGCATGGATATTAGGCCTAGGGCTGTGGACCGGCTATTTGATTTCTGGATAGACGTCGTCGTAAACTGGAGGGCAGATCAGGCAGACATACGAATTTTGAAGCCTCACCAAAACGTCTTTCAAGAGAATTGAGGAAGATCAAACCAATATTTACTTACTGGTCCAAATACAAACTTATCCAGATTTCTTTCGCGTTTTTTATCAACGTTGTTCATGTCTTAGGTCAACTGAACGGAGTAGCTACTAGTATGAACCCATATTGCCTACTTGAGTTCGCACAGTTACATGAGTTTTGCGATCCCGTGCTCCGTTCGGGTGCACAGGGTTTCATTTTCTCATTGAATTGGGATAACTAATGCGCGCAACAATGAACCAAGGTTCATTATGGAATTTGCAGTATTCCCCTGTAGGACCGGGTGAAGAAGAGTTTGCAGTTACGTTTTCAGAAGAGTGAACTGTCGCAGCTGAAATGGTACAGGTGAGAATCAATGTTTTGTCGGAGAAATAACGGGTATCAAAATGGGTTACTAACTTTCAGATAAACGAGAACCGAGCGACGTACATGGGACAAGTTACAATCAAACCTAGTCAGAAAGTAATAAACCAGACAGCACGTAGATTGCTAATGATAAAGTGGGACATATTAACTTCATTCACACTGTCCCATATGAACCGTACATAGATACGACCACGTGATAATGTCAAGCGTAATCGTTTTTGTGAAATGCAATTTATTGACCGTTCTCTATCGGAATTAGTCACACGAAAACAGAGTGAACCTATGATTCAGATATCTAACTAACCTAAAAACTTGCTGGCATAGCTTTCATACGAATTCACTCTAATATTTAGTTGGTTAATGGAATGCGGTAAAAAACTATAAATTCATTGATATCTCCCAAACCACGCACAACTGAGTGTTTCTGCGGGACGGAAGTAAGTAGTCCGCCGCGATAGTCCCGATGGAAACATTTTCGGAACGCAAAATCGACTATGAAGGCCAGCATGATGACTTTATCGAAGATAAAAGCTGAATATTTTTCTGAATGAAAGTGCGAATATGAGCACGTTTCAGGTACAGCCAGCTTTTCTCATTGAGATACAACTATTATACCCGAAAAACCTATATATTTTTCCTGAACCGCTTATTTTAATATTTCACGGAAAATTTGAAAACTGTATTTTCATGCCCATATGGCTGTTTCCAACCTGTTTCGGCTTGGAACCACCATACCGGCAAACTACACAGTTGCCAAAGCCACTGCCTAGAAAGCAGCCGCCACATCTGGAAGGTCAAGCAGAATATCACGGACGTACTAGAGAAAAAAATTATCCGTTATTTAATGTGACCAGTCGAAAGTGTAATTAACTAGTCAGCGAACCAGTGATTGTTCACGTGTGTGGAAACCGGCCGCCCGTAAGTGTTCCGTAACCAAACGTGTAAACTAAGGGTCAAGATTGAAATCATTATGGTAAAAAAGTGAGGCCATTATCTGCGATGAACGCTTTCAACTTGAAACGGTGTTTACACAAACAGTGTGCCAAGGTAATGCATTCCATGTCTTTTATAAGTGACAATTTTATCTCCTGTGTGCGAAGATGAACTCACAGACCTTCTGGTCCTGCCATATTGAGTACCTATTCGCAAGACTTCTTGGGGGTTTGATGAGCAAGAATGTGTAAACTATCTCGTCTTTAATCCAACGGAACATCGGTAAATAAATAACTACTTCCGTTAAATGTGCACTTCTTCGTCTGTGTTTGAACCTACAGATTTTCTTAATGGCACGCAATTAAACGCTTTCGAAGGGGCAACTCATACTTCCGAGTAAAGTCTGGCCAAAGCGTTGTTACGTTCTGGAGATGCTGCTGAGTGGATCTAGTTCAAAAAAATATGAAACACAAGGAACCAAGCTTCTCGATAGTCGCATAGTGAATTCGCCGTTCAAAAGCTTCCTTTTTTGAAGCCACGCCGCACAACGGTTGAAAAGTCGCAAGAATATGTGGACCCATGGATCAAATCTTCTGTGAGCGCTTTCGGTAATTTCCACAAGTAAGCAGGTCAGAGACCGACTACCGAGTATTAGGATGTATAGGCATATCACCACTGGAAACAGGATTATGTTGCAGGCTTCTAATTGTTGGGTTCTATTCCGCTTATGAAGAACTGTATGAACGACAGACCGACAGGCTTAGTGAGCTGATCCGCAGATTAACATACTGCTCTGTCGGGCTGACATCAACGCCAGGAAAACTAGTTATAAAGTTCTGGAAAATTACCACAAAAGCTACAGTGCTGCTGCCGGTCATCGGGCCGGTATTTCGAATCTGGCTAGGTTAAGGTAGCTGTGCAAATATACTAAGATAAACGTTTGCCGGAACGTGTGCAGTCGTCACATCCGGTGTTATGAGTCCCGTTGAAACCACGCGCTGTGTTACTACAACTTTTTATTTTCCAGCTGAAGATCCATATAGAAGTCGGTTTTATAGGGTAGCTCATGAATGGTGCAGTTATCCACTGCTGACGAAGAAAGTGCCATCCTCCGATGAAAGGGGAATCCATTTCTGACTTACATATAAGTACGCCGTCCACCCTCACAATGGAACTTTCGGTAACTCGCTCACTCGTGGCGTGTTTGACCGCCGAACAGATATGGACATTTGTTACCTTCCCAACGGTGCTGACTACTCACCGGCTGTGAAAAGATCGTCCGCTAACTTGAAGCGTAGTTCATGAACCAAATAGAAGTGGTTGACTTCATCCCTAGCCTGAGTCGCCAAGTAGGAATGCAGTTTATTTGCATTTACTTTGGGATAGTTTCTACGGTAACCGGTGACATGAAAAATTAGGCTAGTGCCGCAGAGGAAAACAAATGCGATAATTGCACGATCGTTTACACCGACGGGAGTAACGGCTTCGAGACTACCGACAATTAGGTTTTCATTAGCACAAGTATGGTTATGACGTTTTGGAGTATGACTTTTCCTCCGGCGTGTGGAATATGATGTATGCCCAGTGAAACCCGATATTTCTATTGGGTAGAACAAACATGCTGTTATGAAGTCCTTGTAGGCCAGTTACTAGAAAGCAGGAAGTTTATTTCAAGAAGGTTGATTTCATTCATCGAATGAATGTGGATGAACCTTGAGAAGCGACAATCTCTTAACCCGTTAAGATGAATTCAACTCTTGCTCAATCATTGGACAAAAGATCGCATAGTACTCCAAGTCACCAAACATCAGCTGTTGTCTAACGATTAATAAAATATACTGCTCCATAGATCGCCGTCAGTTTCAGATTGTCAAAGTGAAATGATTGACGTGGAGCGTCCGCACTGAGGGTTGCTCCCCCCACGTTTATCGTGAGCTCTATCAGCCCAAAATAACAGCTTGTGAACGATTCCGATTTTAAAAGAATGTGGAAGTCCAGAAGTGAAAGGTTTAATCCAGACTCGATTACTGCAACCATCTGTGGCTCCGACTACAGCAGAGATCCTTGACTTCCACGATTTCACTGGGCAGGCCAAATGAGTCGGTGCAGATGTATTCAACAGTGATGACAATACCGTAGTGCTTACGTGGTGCGCAATATAAGTGGTTTGAAGCATTTACGATGCGACTGATGGAACTATCGCCGACCCAGCTGGCGTCGGTTGCGAATCGATTTTTTACTGGTCAATCGATTAATGGCACCATGGAGTGACCAGCGCAAACATGGTTGCAGGATTTCACTTATACACGTTCTTCTTTCCAAAGACTGTAATGAAAACATACATCACCAAAAAGTAAACGACGCATTTGGCGATGACGCTGCAGGTATGCGCTTTTGCGCCTGGGGAGTAGCGCAAATTTAAAAGTTTGAAGCCAACATTCCTCAGGTGCAGGGTTTGAATAAAAAATTCAGTGAAACCGCTGTACTTGGGCTTTTACTAGTTGGAGAGCAAAAGCCAAGAAATACCACTGGTTTCTGTCTTGTTGAAGTTTGACCATATTAGTGTCCGGAACACTCCTGATGATGATGTTAAGTGATCGGTTAAAACTTATGAATTTCTCCCTATACATCTTACACCTGTGCGTTTTGACCCGTGTCCTTTTTGGGAAATCCTGACTACGGGATACTGGTAAGTTCGCAAGATACCAGAAGCACAATGTCAATGTTGACAACACGCGCTAATACGATTCGTGCAAGTAGTGGTTTTTCAAAATGCGCAAAACCAGAGATACTTGTCAACGGCTTAATGTAGGACGTAAATTGCGTCTTAACTTCCACTTTCGTGCACGATTCCAGCCAGAATTCACGATATTACCCACAGCGAAACTTTTGGAATGTCATAAGTAGTCCCATTATGAGCATTCATCAAGACGAGACTGAGTCGAATGGGGGAAAATAACAGCTGACTTGGGCGAAATCTGTATCTGCTCCAATGAGGCTGCCACCATCCCTGTCACTAACCCAGGGCCATATTTCCATTAAGTTCTGAAAGCTTCAAACAAATAGCAATCACACTTAACAACGGTGGGTTCAGATGAGATCGTATCAGCAAGATGGATCATAGAAAAGTTCAAAGCACTAGGGATAAATAAATCGTAGGCGACCTTTAAGGAATCAAGGTTAGTAGAATCGGGAACGTCACCATATGCCTGACCGTTTTTCGTTCATATGGGAAGGGTTCTCGAGATATCGCTATGGCTTCCATTGACAGGGAGGTACTTGAGCGTCCAGTGACGAAATGGAGTTCAGAAAAACATCTTCAACCCCGATAGCTGTGAAGCGATTAGGATATCTGTGTGTTCTCCAGGGTGAAACATCGCCATTCTCGAGGAATGCCATTGTTGGATAACAAAGAGCGTCGATAATCATTCACGCTGAAGAACGTCGCACCCACGTCAAACAGTGAGATAAGTTGAGCACCGCTGGAGCATTTGGCACAGACTCAAGTTCACACCAAGTGACGCGCAATGTGTTAATCCAGCAGAGCCCTCCTCGAATACCCAATGGTAGGAGCGTTAATGTATCCCCTAAGTATTTAGTCAGAAAACTCGTAAAAACCAGCTTCCATACAGCACTAATCCAATTATTATACAACGAAATTGCGTTTACCACCTGCAGCTTGAAAAATTCTCAAAATCAGGAGAAGGTGGGTATCCGTACAACAAGGTAAACAACCAGATATTTAGGAATAAAGGGGGACGATAAAACAGAATAGGGCTCAAGTCAACAGTTATCTATGATTGGGCTGTCATATAATGACGCTTGTAGATCAACAAAAGGTGGTAGTCACTTAAGAAAAAGTATGAGGGGGGAGTGTTTACCTCAAGCATTTAGAGATTTACGTGGACCGAAGCTGATCGTCGGTAAGAGAGATGGTGATAATAGTTGAAGTGAGAATACAGATAGTCGGTGCAATTTATTTCAAGCGAACGGTAGTTACTATGGCCACGTTTGAATCCAAACACGCCAGTCTTGGACACAATTCAGCCGGCCTTAACAAAACCGACAGAAAACAGCGATGATCCAACCAACAACAACAAGGTCATCATTCTACGCTTAAGTGTATTGTGTGTTGGAATCTGAACCGGACACGTGCAGTATTGAAACCGTTGAGGGAACTGACAGACAAGTAACGAGGGGTTGAATCCATCGCGACAAAAGTGGATGCTTTACGCAGTCCTCCATTCCACGTTTCACTACGGCAGCCTTGTATTCTAGCCCGCCATTAGCACAAGCACCCCCTGAGAATGTCAGTGTATCCCAATCACATTTTTAAGACTACCTAATGGTCTACATGTACATGTCATCTGGTCATGGCTGGTTTATGAAAGAAGTATTGGAAATCGTTAGCGACCTCGGTGGCTTCCCTATTTATTCGTTAAAGTGGGTGTATAATTCAGAATGAACGGAAACGCTACGTGTAATCGGTAGACCGTGAAAATCTCTGTCACCTTTTGGTTAAAAAATATTTGGTAGCTATGGAATTTGCTGAAATTTTTTGACATGTCGCAGTTCCCAAAATCTTAGAATTCTGTTTCCCCAAGAGTTCTTTGCTCCAATCCTGCCGAAGACGTAAGCAAGGAATTTGCGGTGGTTAAATGGCATAGAGGGTAATAGGAAAATAACGCAGAATTACATTCTACGTTATTCCGGAGAACTGAATGTAAAATGTAATGAAAATCGATGTCCGACACGTGGAAACATGCTTTTATTTGAATTTGGACGTAATTAATCAGGAGAGCGTGATTATACTTTTCAACCGTTGTTGAAACATGAATACTAAGGTTTTATAAAAATACAAACATGAGGAACGCCTACAAAGTCACTTCAACGTAGGACAGTGCACAAAATGTGAGCAAGTAATTCGTGTTTTATCACATAAATTCACCAAGCTTTCTTACTCTTTGGTACTGCTGTTAGCTTCCATAAACTTAGAATGTACGCTGGAACAAAGATGAGGTGACTCGCAGAAAGAATGACATTGAAAAACACCCCCAGCAGGAAAGATTACGACACTTTCACTGGCAATTGTGTAATTCGCCGGTATGGCGCTTCAAGGCCGAAACGAGCTGAAAACGGCTATTTAGGCGCGAAAAGACATTTTTCACATTTTTCATGAAGTAGTAAAATGCATATTAAGGGACAAATGTATAGATTTTATCGAGCATTATAATTGTGTTGCGATGAAAAAAATCAGCTTTATCCAAAAATTGTTCATATTCACACTTTTGCTAAGAAAAATTTGTCGCCATTTTCGTCAACAAAAGCATCATCTTGGCTTTCCTAATCGATTTAACGTTCTGGAAACGCTTCTATCGAAATTTTCGTGTTGGATACATATTCCGGTCATGTAGAAACTCTCAATTTTGCGTGGTTTGAGAGATGAAATTGAGTTTGTAATTTTTGACTGCTTTGCGTTTGCATTACATTGTACACGAAATATCACAGTAGTTCCTAATAAAAGCCATGCCCCTACGGTCGTTGGTTAATTAATCACCTGAATTATATGTTCGGCCTGGTTTCCTTACAGCAATTCCGGTGGAAAAGGATCCACGTTATCACCTGCTTGTTTTTACCTACAGTGTGGTGTAAACATGGGTAACACGTCCCACTCCATCATTAACAACGTGCGTTGTGTTTTGTTTATTGCTTACTGACTACGTATGAATGTAGCTTGTCGTGTGTGCGTGAGTCAATGCTCACTTTTCTGAGAGAAAATGGCCAACTTTGATGATAGTTGGTTATCCGGCAAAAACATTGATTCCCACTTCTACCATTTCAGCTACAACTCTTCTATCATCGTATCATGTACGATTATGATTCAGATGACTGTTGATCTATGTTTTCGCCGGCTGCAGAACTCACTGACGACTGCCAGTATGTTATCTAATTTTTGGCCAGAACCGGAGGAGGTAATTAGGACTTATCCCCAACAGTCTAAATACATGTTCATTCTGATTTCTCCATGTTCTTCTTATCAGCGTTGATCGTAGATTAAGTGAACTGGACAGAGCAGCTACTTGTGTGAACGTTTACTGCATACTTAGACATTGATCATAGCTTGAGCGAACTGGATGGAGCAGCTACTAGCGTGAACGCATACTACACACTTAAGCGTTGAACATAGTTTAAGTGAACTGGACGGAGTAGCTACTAGTGTGAACGCATCCAACATACATAGGTGCTGATCATATCTTAAGCGAACTGGACGGAGCAGCTACTAATGTTAAGACATGCTGCTTACTAAAGCGTCGATCATAGCTTAAGTGAACTGGATAGAGCACCTGGTAAGGTCAATACATGCGGCATAATTATGCTTTCATCACAGATTGAGTGAACTGAACAGAGCAGCTACTAGTGTGAACGCATCCTGCATACATAGACGTTTTTCATAGCTAAGGTGAACTGGACGGAGCACCTTATTAGTTATGCCAAACTGCACTCCACTTTTACATACCTATACCTGCTCCGTCCATCTGTCTTACCTTACCACCTGTGTCAAACTGTACTCCACGGTTAGACACTTAGAACTGCTCCGTCTATTTTTCCTACCTTACCAGCTATGCCAAGCACATAGGTGGACGAGTGAAGTCACTGGGGACGAAAACGTGGGAACAGAATCTTGACTTATGTATTTGATAAGTGTTGATAAATCCACAAGCATCTGCTTTATTCCAGCACAGAATGTAGCCTTCGGTTTTCATGTGTTACGGATGTCCTTCCGGATAACTGAAACCGAGTATCAGATGAAGTCTTCCTCATCATGTCGGTTATCACATCTTATACCTGCAAGAAATCCACGTGCGCATATATGAAGTAACTTACTTTCTTCCATTACATCAACAGGATAATCGTTCCACGTTTTGTTGATTCGCGCTTTCTTCGGCCTATGTGCAAGCGGTACACTGTCAGCGGACCAGCCTAAGCCGACATCCGCTGTGGGTGGTGTACGGGACTTGCTTCCCATAATCACTGGGGAAGTGCGAACAACGGCTAAAGTAGAGGGAACTGACAAAAGTAAGGATTCGAACTGTGCACTTACCAGGCGACTGAAGTTGAAGCTGATTGCCACGGAATGGACACTCGTTTAGGTCTGCCATTTGCATATATTTGTAGTGAAAAATCAGGTGATCAGCATCACACCAATAACTGTCCATCTGTACGGGGTCACCGTGTTGTCCACACGGCAACCCCGATTTGGGCTATTTCACCCACATCGGTTGTACCCCGCTTGCAGCTGAGCCCATGGGGAAGTCGTATAACGGTCAGCCAGTCTTTGCACGTTTCACTATTTTATTGGCAAAAGCAATGATACTGTTAAAGAAAGCCACCGCCGTGTGTTTGCCGAAATGCAGTTTTGAAGTACATGGTGCAGGGCTTTATAGTGACGGTTGTAACTGGCTGCAGCAAACGACCGAAGCTGCGGGCAGACCAACCGTCAAATTGACAAGTTGTGCTCCGCCATGAATGTGGAGATGACCTTTGTAAAGGGAAATGAAAACGACAAAAGACCTTACTGTAGGGGTAGAAATGTTTCCGAAACACCGACAAAATGTGTATGCATGGCAGCCACATTGTACGGTAAAATGTTCATTTACATGTGTCCTCAACACTATGCACGGCGAAAGCGTCACCATCATGTTGTACACAAAGCTGCAATGTTCAAGGTGATTTATAGATAACCGCTTACCTTGCACCCAAAAATCGTTTAATTCACCGACGGTGAGTCCACGATTCTTAGGATGGGACTCATATAGCAGACGATTGGGAAGGTGGTTTATTTCCGACTCGAAAGAGCTCACAACCAGAAACGCATCTGGTCGGACCACATGAAATCGTGATCTGCAACATGTGTCGTGAGAACTGATGCGTTAACCCTAACAACAGTTAACTCACTAGACACGTCGCACACCCTTACATACAGTCCTATGCCTTTTGTACTTCGTACAACGATAATGAATCTTTACGGTTTTCAAGAAACCATAACACCTTACCTTACCGTAGTTCAAAGCAGTTTTCAACCTACGGTTCATCCCACGAACGTAAATAACTCCCACCTCGTCCATGTACCTCAGAAGACCCTCCCGATACTGAGAAAGTGCAAAATTTGCGATCTTCAAACATCGCCCTGAAAGTCGCAATATAATCCATCTCTTACAAATAAAAAATAAACAACTGGAAATAAAATAACAAACAAATGACAAATATGAAAAAATAAATTGAGAACAGCCCCAGCATTCTTGTGTTAACATCACCACACGCAATCGACCACAGCAACGGCAGCCATTACGATTTTCATAAATCAATTACGATGAGGTGGTCTTCAATTAATGTTCAGTTAAAACAGAGACATATGAGTCCATGAGGCAGATTTCGACGGCTTCAATTTTTGCACCAGATACCAAGCTATCAGAACGATTTTTTCAAGGAACATAATTTTCCCCAACACAACAGCACAGAAACTCACGGTCTACGACCAGCATTCATGAACGGAAACACTATCGTATAATGCCCCTCCATACACGGGGTATCGACGAGGTCGCTACAAACTCAAGTCACTCCACCTCACTCATGACTACATCAGATGTTTTAGAAAGCTTAACTGGCGAGAAAATCCTACATTATTTAAAGAAACGTATTCCGTTTACGGCTTGACGGTGTGCGTTTCGTCAATGATCTTTACGCACCATCAGATTGCTGATGGCTAGTAAATCCTGGGTAAAACAGTTGACTCCGGCAATGATGTGGATGTAGCCTACTGGGGTTTTGTGACATTGCTTAACTTGGTAGATTAGGATATATCGCTAATCACCAAACTGCGAACAAGGTGTTGACCATAAGTGTTCACGTGGAATGGATATCTGTTTCAACGATGGTATTAATCTGGATATTATACAAAGGCATTTTTCGCAAAACGGTGAGTTTGATTCAGTGATACCTCATCTATTATGAGTCTTACTGAGATGTATTTTAACAGCATAGCGTCTTGTGAGTTCTGTGCCCAAGTTTTTTTTCTACAACTTCATCATGATCTTCGTTTCCCGTAGTCCTCATGTTTTGATTTTGTGTGAACTGTGCCACGTTTTCCCAGAAAACCCAGTGTGCAAATTGTATATCGTGTGCAGCGTCAAAGGTTAAACGTATGAGCTGAGGACGCCTCAGATGATGTAGGAAGTAACTGGGGTAAAAATAGATAAATGGAAAAGGCGGCTGGATTTAAAATGTGGTTTTCGTACAGTGTGATGGGGGTATTTCTTTGTGACACGCCGTTTTTTAATTGATTCCGGTTTGCTCACGGGCAATGGGGGTAGATATTGGATGTCAGTTGTGTCTGCCTTATGCTTAGTACAGAGACGGCACCACTAATCTTCATGGTGCTGCAATTAAAGACACTTGGACTTAACACCTCAACATGCGGTTTCGAGATTAATGCCGTGGCTAAGTTAGCTTGGCACTTCGTGCCCAGTAAAGTCGCGTAACAATAACGGTTAATAGCGGGGTGGGTTAATGAAATGTACAATCATAATGACAGCAATCTGTCAGACCTAACTGAAGCAAACTTTGGGTTGCCTTAGCAAAGGACGTCAATAACCGGACATATAAAGACAGTGTTGCTAGCTATCCTATCACCGAACGACTTTTGGCAGAGTCGGCGCGTTTTGCAAGTTATTTCATGCCAACATACCAAAAGCGAGCAGGTTCTCCAGCAGTCAATCTCATTGCACCATTTTTGTTCATTCATTCAGGTTCCTCTTTCTGAAACCGAAAATTCCCTAGCCTATTCGGTGGGCATGCGTGCTTGTCCGCAGTCTAGGTCGTATATGGACAGAGTCAGTCCTGTCTGCCGGGACTTTCTTCTGGTTACCTTTTAACCTCATTTAACTTATTTCCTTATACGTTACGCAAGCTGTAAATTGTTTTCTTGAACCTTATTTTTCAGTTATATTTCGATTAGAAGAGTTTTGTTGACCTGCACAGGGGCTAATATTTTTGCCTGGCTTTTCTTCTGCTGTGTAAAATGAGGTAGGTATCCGATCTCAGAATGCCTACCGCACTATCTAGAAGCAAGTCACCAACAACCCAGGATCATCTTGGATGTGTATCGAAAAAAACGAACCTATTAAATTACACAATACTGAATTCTTTTGTTCAGGCTACAGTGTGGATTTGGTCTAGATTGCAGCCCATTTTTCCATTCGTGTCATTTCATTCGATCTAAGCACTTGACCAATTGACTTCTGCTACAAAACTTGGCATCCAATACTGGCTAGTCGAACCGCTAACCACCGGTGGTGCGTTTGCTATATAAGATGACTTCAAAAATCTAGAAACCCAGTTGGTGAATCTTTCATCCAAGTACCGCGAGAAACACTAGGTTATTCGCTAAGGAATTATACTCCGTGAGTACTTCAGCGTCTGGCTGAGAGGGCCTCCGGATGAGTTCCTTCTCTCGGCCGCGAAATAGACGATCAGTAATGTGTTCCGCATTTCTGAAAACCCGCACTGCATTACCCTCGCACAGGCCGTTCAAACAGACTTCGAAGACTGGTCCAATAGGTAGCAGAATGTCCATGTCACTTACAACAAGGAAAGTCGGCACTCTCCTGATAACCACCAGTCGATCAATCTTGTTAGCATCATGTGCAAGATAATACAGGACTCGCTATTGTGCGTCAACTCATTACACACCTCACGGACTTATCTAAAGGCCTCTGCCCGAAATTGTATTTCTTGGGGACGGTCGTGCGTTGAAGATAGGCTCAACTCCATGGGTAACTTAGTACGGTTAAAGACGGTGATCTTGTCTCGGATGTTAGACTGTTTAATTTAGTTTAACCATTAGACTTTGTTTCCGCAGTGCAACTGTTGACTGTGGTGGATTCAGAGTCCTTTAACAACTAACGGAAAACAACTCGAAGAAACTCTGAGAAATTTAAACCAAATTTTTATATCATTATTGCTGGGAATACCCCACAATTTGAAGCATCGCAAAAGCTTAATGTAGTGGCGTTCCGGTGGACCGTGTTCCGTCCTGTTCAGTCGTATCCTTTGTCGTCTGTTTTGCTTAGGATCCAACCGTGTCGTGCGTGTCTGTGCTTCGACTGCACTGAATTATATCTACTCAGAGTATTTCAACTGGCTGAGAGTGTTGATAGTGACAAAGCGCTCTCGCATGAATGCTAGCCGCAGAACGCGAATTCCCGAGCTGTCGTATTCGGGAAAATTATTTTCTTGGCAAAAATAGTTTTATTGGCTTGGTAGCTGATGCAGAAATTAAAGTCGTCGAACTCTGTGTCATGGCCTCATATCTGTTTGTTTTAACTGACCATTAATTAAAAATCATCTTCTCGTGGTTGTTTTTCGAAAACTGTTATGTCTGTCGTTGTTGTAGTCAGTTTCGTGTGTAAATGCTATCACAAGAATGCTAGGGTTATTTGTAATGTGCTTTTCAACTTTTGCCGTTTGTTTTTTATTTCACTTCCAGTTGTTTATTTTTTGTTTGTAGGAAATGGATTATATTGCTATTTTCAAGGGGATGTTTGATGATCGCAAACTTCACACTTTCA
This sequence comes from Paragonimus skrjabini miyazakii, assembly GCA_014338405.1. Taxonomy (NCBI): domain Eukaryota; kingdom Metazoa; phylum Platyhelminthes; class Trematoda; order Plagiorchiida; family Troglotrematidae; genus Paragonimus; species Paragonimus skrjabini miyazakii. The sequence continues at coordinate 148 of JTDE01009488.1, read as the reverse complement.
GGAGTGTCTTCAGAGGCACATGAACGAGGTGGGCGTTATTTATGTTCGTAGGTCGAAAACTGCCTTGAAGTACGACGAAGTAAGATGACATGGTTTCCTGAAAACTGCGCAGATTTATTATTGTTGTACGAAGTACAAAATGCGTAGG
>JTDE01009482.1:2262-16421 GCA_014338405.1 Paragonimus skrjabini miyazakii | reverse complement strand
TTCAAACATACAACATCAAGGCGCCTATACCTTGCAAACAAACAAACGAGCTGTAAGTGAAAGGCATTAATCTGGTCAACGTAATAACATTAGTTAATGAATACGAGATCTAGCAAAGAAGAAACTGGTTTTGGTTGATGATTTCTGTAGCACAGACTGTCATATATTATTTCTACATCATATTGTCCTCTTCCCTATCATACTGATCCCTCCATATATTATCCTAATCTACTTTTCCTGTTCGTTATGTTATAGATCACATGCCTCGTTTTCTGATTGATTAAAGCCTTTCTATCAGGCGTTGTCTTCTCTGCGCTCTCGATTACTTCTCGCAAGTCTATTCGTTACACTAACGCTCTCACACTTTCTTTGAAAATCGGTGGCATAAAGTCATCTGAGCCAGCAGCCAAATTGCGTTTGAGAGCCAAAATGCAAAAACAGACTTCGGTTTGAGAAAGTAGTTCTAAACCTACGGCCTATAGTGCTATAATGCAAGCTTACAGTGGTAACGTGGCAAAAGCACGAAGCTAGTCATATTGGATCTAGAAGTGTTCCACGTAGCGATCTAACCTTATGGACTTATGGTGGATGAATGTGTTGTCTACCTCGCCCATAGATTCACTGACGGACGGAAGCTCTTGACTAGTGATACGGATAGGCTTGGAGAGTCCGTTGGTGCTCCTTACAACAAAACTGGTTTCCATTTCATTAACTTCCTCAGTTAACGAAGCCCGAACTTCCAACGGATATCCCTCCTAAACCTGTTATATCAGTTGACGTGAGGAGTGTTTTGTCTGACACCAAACGAATGCAAAGACGTCTGAGATCCTGTGTTTATTTAGCCCAAAAACCGCTGTGCAGCATAACAACGTATCTGCCTCATAAATGGTCCGTGAGATTTGGGTCCAGCAGCTGTTAACATCTTTGAGGTTCGTACTGCTAAGCTAGCAATTCAGTCCAGTTAAGTGCTTGTACTTTACCGACTGCGTGTTCGTTTTTTCAACAGCTACGGCGGCCGGTAAGGACGTTGCCCAGCAAAAGTAAGAACAAAGAAGAAGTTACCAACGCATGACCTGAATTCAAGTATGTGCTCTAATTAGAACGACGGTCTGGAATATAACTGTACGACCCACAATTAATACCTATGTGGTCTATTTGATAACAGGTCTGATTTGAGGAAGAAAGACGCCAAGCATAATAATGACACGAACGACGTCCAAAACTGGGTAAAAAGAAGCCTGTGATCAGAGCACAATTATCCTAACAGATTCACGTACTGTTCCGGAGCTCCTTTGCAGAGAAGACTGGCCCAGAGAACGGTATGAGTGGTCGAATCAAGGAAAGCCTTTAGACCCATAAAGACCACTACCGTCGGTTGCCTGTAGGAGTGCTTACTTTCCACGACCTATCGCAAGGTAAAAATGTGGTCAATGCGCCCCCTGCTTGTTCTTCATGCATCTGGCTTGCCCTGAATTTAGTGAGACGACGCAGTGTAAGGTCAACGGGTAACTTGGACGCAGCAGACACCAGACTGATGCTACTGTGGCTTCTTAATCCCTTACTGAAAGCGGGAGTTATTGTTGACGGCTATCAATCACGAAGTACCTCTTCAGTCATCCAGACCTCCCAAAGGAGTTTAGTTAGGTTTGATATCAGCCTCTCTCCAATGTTTTGGAAAATAGAAGAAAAGATACCTAGTCCAGAAGTCTTGCTAATTTTCAACAACTTAAGCTCCAGGGCAACTTCTGCTTCCGATAGAGTCGTCTGGAACTTAATAATTGATCATTCGGGTCCTGTTGTCTATATTGTCCGGTTGAGGCCAGCTGAACTGTTCCTCGAAATGTTTAATCTGCCTGCCGATTCAACACGATCGGCTAGAGGTGAACCACCTTTCCAAATATAGCCTCACTCAAACCGACTCAGCGGCGAACACATCTACGAATCATGAAAAATTGTGTTTGGCATCCCAATCTCCTCCGACTGTTCGGTCAAGCAATGCACACAGTTTCTGCACACATTTTTATCCGAATTGTATTCAAGTTAGCAAGAGTAAGTCACCATACTCAGAGTCTGGTGGAATCACGCGACGCCTGTTCATGCGACTTACGACAACGAAATTGGATCTTGACGTGATGTGACGACTAGCGCATCTCGATGAATTATTGGGCTAAATTGGACGGTGTGGTTGCCACACCGACAGTCACTCATTCCAGGCACGCCAATGAGTAGAGATCTGACAAACCACAGTTTCCTGGTCCTCCAGGTTGGAGGCTGGAAGAAGGTTGGCATATTCTTCCTGAATAGCTACCAGTTCTGATACACTGTCCAATCTGCTGCATACAGAAGGGTGGATAGACGAAAACATGTTGATGTTGACCCCAGCCCCATTGTCCTATCAAACTTAGCTCTCGAGCCCCTCTCGAACCCCAGTTCCAGTGACTACTCTGCAGGTCCCACAAAATATATAGCTAATAATCATAACCTTGTGCCAGTAAGTCACATATCTTATCATTCAGCCTCAGGACTCCGTCGTCCCTTGCTTAGACTTAGAATGCGAATTAATATAGACGATCTCAACGTTCACACTCTGAAGCAAATAGGTCCACAAGTCACTCTCATACAGACGTTAGACTCGTATATCGACGTCTGTTGCTTTTCAGAGAGTAGAATCCACACCCACACTGTCTACCTGACACTGGTTATAAACTTCGGGTGATTCTACGGCTGCCGCCAGCGGTCAAACTGGAGTGGGTAAAGTCCTCAGCACGACGACCGCACCCACATTAATAGATTGGATTCTCATGAGAAGTAGATTTTGTGCCATCCGATTGGCAGGTTCTACTAAAGCCAGCTCTAGAAGTGAAACTTTCAGAAATCTTTTCATTGTGTATGTTTAGGCTCCAACTGGCTGTAGTGACACCGGCGTCATGGACACCTTTTATTCGGATCTGACCGTTTCCTTCGGTCGACACATGTTTCTGATATAGTTGTTCTGGCTAGAGCTATGAACGCTTAGGTCGGCCGCCTTCGTGAAGTCGAGTTGCGTTTAGGTGGCAGGTTTAGGATGGCATCACACTGCTCGGATAATGGAGGGCGACTGTTATAGCTGTGTGAGTATAAGCTACTTATGGCCAGCACTCGTTTTAGACATCGTGCACGTCAATGATATGCGTCGTACCCACCTTCCCCGAATCAGTCCTGGTCCCAGATAGACCACATAGCTGTTGGTTACAGGTAGCGTTGTTCCATTCAGGACTGTCATTCTTATTAGAGCATATACTTCGATTCGGATCATGCGCTGGTACGTGGTCGTTTCGTTCTTACTTTTGCTGGGCAAAGGCCCCACCGACAACAAAGTCTGGTTGTTGAGAAACTGGCTACACCGTCAGTAAAGCATAAGTACCAAACTAGTTTAGAAAGCTGTCTTAGTAGTTCGCACTCGCTCATCCTAAGAGCTACTGGGCCGATACCACACAAGCACTTAGTGAAGCAGGTACTGTGGCATGCGGCACAGTGGTACATAAGTTAAACAAACATAAGATCTTGGAGAAAGCCCTGAAATTGTTGGAAGCTAGACGAAACAATTCTCCTGGCAGTCCATATAACAAATCTAGGAGAGATATCCGTAAGAATCTGAAACGTAGCCTGATCGTCGATCGTGAGGCTTGGTTAATGGAGAAAGTTAAGGAAATGGGGACCGCTTTTGCTCCAGGGAACACTGGCAAACTCTTTTAGGTTATCCGTGCAACTGGTCCCAGGCGACCGTCTGTCACTAAAGTTATCAGTGTGGCAGGTAGCACATTCATCTATAAAAAATCCGGAAGATGAGAGCACTAGGCAGAACAATAGGAGAGTCAGTTTAGCTGGTCTCTTGTTTCTACTATGTTATTACCATAAACTTGTAATGCAACATTCTGGGCAGTAGATTCAGGATCAACCACTAAGACTGAAGTCAGCAACTGCACTTCGACTCTCAAACGTAATACGACTGCTGGCCCAGGTGACCTCATGCCGGCAGTTTTCAAAGAAGGTGGAAAGGCATTAGTAGAGGTTTTCACGCAGTTGTTTCAACTTGTGTGGACGAAGGAGATTATTCCTCCCTGCTGAGGTCACTTGATAATAGTTCACATATTCAAAAAAGGTATCAGAAGCTCTTGCGAAACCCATAGGGGAATTAGTTTGGTCCCGGCCATTTCAAAGGTTGTGGCATCCATTATACTTCGTCGACTCACTGCAGTTCAAGAGGCACACATCAAGGAAGAACAGACAGGGTTTCGACTTGGGCAAGGATGTACACATCACATTTTTACTTTTTGTCAAAGTCTGAAGCAGGGTCATGTGCACCATCGGTCAACAATTCCCGTATTTCTCAACTATAAAGGTGCGTTCGATTCGGCGGATCGATCTACACTTTTAGAGGCGCTTAAACGCAGGAGTCTACCGACATGAACATACTGTCGGCACTTTATTTCCATACTTCAGTTCAGGAAAGGGTTTACGGTGAACACCCTGACGGTTTCAGCACCAGGAGTGGCGTACGTCAAGGTTGTCTCTTTTCACCAATTTTGTCATATACGAAATAATGGGAAGATTGTCTCCGACAGTCACAAGATGCCGGCGTGGACCTCCTACCTGGTGGAAAACATCTTGATTGTGCTGATAATAAGGCATTGCTGTTTGACAACTTTCAAGTAGCATAAACAAAGTTAGACGCTATTTCGCGTTCTACTAAATAATTCGGAAGGCGCTTCGCAGCTTTAAAGTGCAAAGTGCTTCTGTAAGATTGCTGTGATTACGTAGATTTAATGTTGGATAATGAAGTTATGAAGATTGTTGACCGATTCGTGTACTTGGAAAGTTGCATCAGCGGCGGCGACGGAGGTGTAGGGAATGAAACAGGAGTGCGTATCTCTAAGGTATGGGCGGTGTTCGCCAATCTAGGGGCACCTCTGGTGACAGAGAGTTGTCTCTCTGATGCCTAAGGGTCGCGCATATAAGGTGACAGTGAGGGCTGTATTCTTTCGCACCAGCGAAACATGGCTGCTGAGGGTAGAAAACGTGAACCGTCTTCAGGCATTTGACCACCGATGTCTGCGTCCGATCGCTCGTATCGAATAGCACCAGCGAGTAAACAACGAGGAGGTTAGGAAGCGAGTATTTAGTAGTGATTGCCAAACGAATTCTCTTGTTCAGTTTCTACATTTCCACAGAGATATGATAAGGTCATGTACTAAGGATGCCAGCTAGTCATCTGCCACACCGAACACTGCTTGCTGACGCTGCGGCCGACTGGCCCAAGGTGCGAGGTGGACAGTTGTTGACCTGGCGTAGACAAATGAAATCGTTCACGATGGGGTTGGCCATTGTAGGTCAGGTTTTTCTCTCAGCCTGCGGACCTCGTAATTCAGAGGGCTGATGGCTGGGGATGTTAGGTGAGGTGGCAGCTAATCGAGCTTAGTGGCGTGGATGTTGTCGTTGTTGTTTGACCGAGTTGTCTGTGAAGTGAGTGCATTTAATGGTGCGGGGCAGTGGAAGCCGTAACGAATCTGTCATGCTGATAATGCCTTACTTTCATCTACATCTTGATTGTTTGTTTGTAAGGTGCAGGCACCTTGAAGTTGAATGTTTGAATATAGACGTAGTTATTTTTTCCTGGTAATTAGAACTCTTCTCGTCTCCGTCTTTTTTCCCTCTCTTTTCTTACGCGGTGGTTGCTTTTTCTCTTCATGGTTGTGTGGCAGTTAAGCATCAGTGTGAACCATAATGTATTGCTGTCTACGGTGATGATGATGCGGCTTACCGATGTGACATAAATCCGATTCTACCATGGTTATACAGCTCGCCCGGAACATACCTCGAAGCTACTTCAATCTGTTAGCTAGGTTCTTCTATCTGATTCGAATCAGGCAATTTGTTTACCAGTGCCTCTTGATAAGCATTCTTGGCACTGTTCTTGTCCAAATTCCGGCTAATTATCTTTCATTTACGAGTGAACAAATGAGAGGGTAAAATTGGCAAGCACAACAGTATGATCCAGGTCAAGATGATTGTTATAAAATACGACAATCTCTGAGAGGGTGTTGCCACCTGTAACTGACCATATGATTGAGTTTGACCTATGGTTCAAATGCATAGGGTGGCCCACATGTGACAATGTTTTTGGTGTGTAAATGTGATACTCGAAATACAGATCGTAATACGCTGACAGTTACAGTAATTTTTTATCGACGTCAGAACACTGTCTGAACATCAAACACTACTCGGCCACTCTTCGACTGAGGAAGAGGTACAAAGTTGGGCATTTTAATCACCGGCTCGTATGATGGTGCCAGACAGATTTAGATGACTGGCGAAGACGTGGCAAGATGCACACTTTCTGGCATTTCAACTAATGCCCGTTGAATCGCATGCCGAAATAAAGTGTACACAACGCTTTTTGATTTGACAGACTTTAATCAAAGTATTGAGACTAACAGCGCACAAGCGGCTTCTCACTGAGATCCAGTCGAGCAAACATTGCTCTTATTTCACCAGAGACCAGAGGGGAGGTGTTTGGATGAAAAGTTACCTAGAGGTGAACTCAAGTTAACGACGGTGCTAGAATAGTAGATTTGTGTCTCCAAGACACTGCACATATCACGCTCCGGACTTGAGAGGGTGCTCGCCAAGGTAGCGTGCTGACCAACATGTCGGACAGTGTGAACATCGAAAGCCCCAATATTTGTCAGTTGTCTTTGTACTAGAAAACAATTAAACTCCGAAGATAGGGGGAAAAGGCAAAAATTGGGGAGGGAGGAAAATGGAACGAGGAGGCGGTGATGGGTTAATAGTGTCACTATCGAAAGAACAACTTCTGACAATTACCGGTCGTACGTACCAAGGAAGCAGAATGACCTGGAAGACCCCACCCACGTCGCTGGTTCGGAAGGCTGACCTGCAAGACAACAGTGATCTCTCGTAAGACTCCACCAGAAGCCTATGACTCCAACGTCTGACCTACTCTGCTACCCTGACTTCGTAGTCAGGCTTGTGTACTGCATCGATCCAGAGGGTAATGTTGACTAGGACTTCAGCCCTAACTGGTAGAAGCCGTAATAGACAAGTCTAAGTAGAATAACCACATGAAAGGCAGTTGCACTCAAGGTTGTATGTCACACCACCGACTAGGTAGAATTAGTTAGGTATCGCAACGAGTCGAACCAACGCTAATGGCCAGGACGGGAGGCAGCACGGAAGTCATTTGATGGTCATTACCTTATCGTTTATATTTCTACTGACCGATGTGAAGCTCTCTGGATCTGTTCATCTGGATGCGTTCCATTCGGTCCGCCTGTCGTCACGTACGGTCACTACTGCCACTTCGCGTGGAGGGCTATTTTCATAACACCGTAAATCAACCTATAGCACTTCTTTTTCGACCTGACTGATAACCCCCTGAAGAATTTTGATGAGACAGAACGTTAAAAAACCAAAGTACGATTCTCTAATCAACGAAGTTGATTCGCTTGAACGCAAGCAAGAATAAGATTGTGTGCAACTTCCGGAGGCCATGGAAAATGATTTCAATGGGTCATTTGTCCGCACCTTTGTGGATACTTAGTAGAGAATTCAAGGGACAAGCAAATCAACTCCCCGGAACCCGCTAAGCTCGAAACAGATGGAGAGAATGTAACAGGAGTACAGCCGGAACTGCAGTTTATCATAAAAATTAGGAAACGTTTGAATCACTAATAAAACTACAAGGAACTCGTCTGTACAATCCCAGAAACAAAGAAGAATGATCATCCTCATCTTCACTAATATTAATATCATCACGTTTCCCAAAACACCAAAACATCCTGTTGATGAACCAAAGGCGAATTGGCCGTAATGAGTTGACACTGACCTAATTTAGACTATTGTAAGCAGACCTTTGAAGATAGTGGATGGCTGCACCTACCTGAGTAGCGTTATTTCGTCAACTTGTAACATTGCTGACGGATGTTTACAAAAATAGTGAAATCCCGCAAACCATTTGCTAATCTCCATTGTTTGTGACGTAGATATCTATCAGTCGATTAAAGACAAGGTTTGCAATGTGTACACGTTCTCCGTTTTGCTCTGTGGACTAGCGACCCGGCACATTTTTGTAGAAGCTGCATAAGGAGTGTCGGTACTTCACACTCGTCTTCTCCGCAAGTTAGTCTGTATCAACCGGGATGACTGTGTGAACAACGTGGCAGCCCGTCGAAGCTTGTAGGAAAATTATAGAGTTTATGAATCCATGATGAAAATAATGGAAAAGCTGTCATCACTTATTTGATTACGTACTCCGTGGGTAGACTAAGCGCCCGTACACCAGTGTTTGAAGGGAACTGGAAGGCAGGCAGGTGATAAAGTGATCACGGGCTGACAGCTTTAACTGCCCCGTTAAGCAAGATCGGTGTGCCGTTTGCTGGTTTGAGGAGTTCGCCACCATTCACATGTTCTCAGACATGGCAGTGCGTCGCAGTCAGCAGTCAGTCTGCGCTGTAAAGTTAATGACACTCTTTCGTGAAGCCTCATTGCTTTTTAGTTTGGTATTTCGTTTTCTATTTTCTTTATACACTATACCTGGTTTTTGCTCTACGTATGCTGCTGTCGAGATCTACGTAGCTACAGGTATGGTTTAAGGCCGAGAACGATTACGATGACGACAACACGAGTAATCGCGTGCATTCAACGACTGTCAAAACAGATATTCTAGTAGGTCAAGTTTCGTACCATGAAGGGACAGGAAAAACGGATGCAAAATACATCCAGCCTTTCATAGAAAGATTCACACACTTTAACACCGCAAAATAGCACAAATTTACAAACGCCATGGTTATTGTTGAAATGTTGTTGTGGACCCCTCCATATACTCTCATCAACACTTGCGCAATTGTTTAAGTAGAAGAAATAAAAATGATGACTGATATTTTAAGAAGGCTGCATGAGAGTGAAGGGGCTGAGGTTTATTAGCAACACTTCAGAAAGGCTTTCATTCGGTAATAAATAGGGTGCTTTCAGTTACGTTCGAAACGTTTGATTTTTCCACTGGATTACTGAGATGGATGGTGGACCACTCGACAGGCATGTCCCAAATCAACACTGTGACGTAAACATCTGCGAGAAGGTGATAAGTGGTGTGCTTTAGGGACCCGTGCTAAGATTAGTGTCACTACTGATGGGCAAAAACAACTTGAACAAAAAGACAGAGTACCCCTGTTGAACCTTCTTGGATGACGTAATAGTTGTAGATTATCAAGATGGTGCATGCATGCACGAGGACTTTTATAAGGTTCCTATTCGGCTGATAGTGTGACGGATATATCTTAGCGTTGACAAACACAATCGATTGCAAAAAGATATTTTTCCGTATCTTATTGGTTCTTATGTTCAGAAAGACAAGTGTCTCCTGCAAACAATAAAGGTTGCCACGATATTTGGTTTCATAACAAGATATCTTAAGGTGGCTAAGCAACATCTTGAAACAACCAAGAAAACTAACCTAACAATACATACGTTAGGTTGGAAGTTGCTTTCGCAAAAGATGGCATTTTGTTTCTGTCTTATGCAGAGCACGTGACGTTCAACTAAAGTATCGTATGCATGCATGAAACTCAAATTAAGTTAGGAATGTTAATATACTGAGACGATATGACTGAGATCCACAAAATCTAACGCACCAGACGTGGCAACTTATATTTTGATGAACAAAGAAACCTAGAAGTACTTATACCTAAACAAAGAAGGGCTTGTTGTAACACATTTTCTACACTGACACAATGTCAGCAAACTAATCAAAAGGTAGCAGAAGTGTAAACTAAAACCAATGTGGTGCTTATAAACACTGATTCCACAAAAATTGTTCCAGTTTGACGGATATTTTTTCAGGATCTATGGAGATTAGAAAGACCTAACTTCGTGATAGCCCGAAATATTCAATCCCACATAGAAGATTAAACAGAACCCCACAGAAACCATAAGTCTCACACAGTTTTCTGCGGTTGCTGGGAAGTACTTGTTTCAGATGCGTATGAATAACAACTTCCAGGGAGACGCGAGCGGCTCTATCGAGTAGAGCTGCACTCTCACAATTGTATCATCGCAATAAACTTTTCAACTAAACAATAACATCAATCAAAGTTGTTGATTTCAAGAAGAAAGTTCATGATTGCTGGTGACCTCTTTCTGTGGAGCAGTCATATCCTCTGATGATCTGCTTAAAAGCCTTGGTTCCTAAACAGCCGTAAGTTTCCGGATATCTATTTTTCAATCCATGTTGCCGCTCGTCCATATTTCTCTTACGGTATTAGTATTATTTTACCTGTATTGCTATCTTTAGTTCCTCCACGATTTTATGTGCTTCAAGGAGGGGTTAACTACTTCAGACCTCAACCGGTACATGGGACGCTACCGGCCATCTCCTGAATGTCGTAAAATAATTCCATCACCTAATTCGCTTCATAAGTACGATAAGGTATGGGCAAAACTTTCGTTAAATTGTTCCAGCCCGTTTATACCAACCCAACGGAATATTTGATGTCATCTTGTTCTCTATTAGTCTACTGCACATCGCCTTTCTAAACTGATCGTATTTGGAAATGACAGAAAAGAAGGTTTATCCATCAATTCGGTGTGCTCATAATGCTTTAGCAATATGTACATCCTTTCGTTTGGATTGCAAGCAAAAAATGTCGAACACTTTGGCGAACATCGTTAATGGCAAACATATGAACAGTTCACAGCTTGCGTTATCTTAGGTGTGGTTATCAGCTAAAATCGATGAGACCCCTTACACATGATAAAGAATAAAGTACAGCGTTGATACAAAAGCATATGAAGAACATAAAAGTAGTCAGAAAAGTAATGGCAATGCTATGTGCCCTTAAATTAAAAAATGACGTCTAATTTGTACATACATATTTATATGCATGTATATATGTATATATATCAATTTTAAAAAATGATCAGAATTAATATTTGTTCTGATACTGCCACTGCATTCCACAATTATCTGGTCAAAGGGGGCATTAAAAGGGTCACTAGGGGTTCAGAGAGAACGGTCCTTCTCGCTATGTCAGAGGGGGTATACTTAATAAGCCTCATTCGTGGGAAACCTTCGAGAAACTGTGCACGAGCACCTGAAAGAAACACCTAGAATAGTATACGGAGGCTTGAATAGATTTTTCCCCTGAGTATCCTACGAGTAATATGAAAGTGCACAGTTACGATTGTAATAGGACAGTTAAGGGACAATTAAGGAAGCCTCAAGAAAAGTCGCGCTGGCAGGAACCAATGCAACTGCCTCTGTCTTTGAAATTGATTTCATGCTTATCATCGGTAATCCCTCAATTTATTACGGTGTGACGGCGATGTTACCTGGCAAGCCACCCAACAAACCATCACTGTCAGAATCTTCATTTTATCTTAGTAAAAGTGAGCACCCATGAATTTTCTTTACGCAAGTTGTTGAATGACTATTCGTACAAGAGGCTTCGACACAGAAACCAAAATGATGTTAACGGCGTACCGTCAAACAACATAGTCTGTAGCACAGCACGTGGGGTGCTCGACCTAAACATTATTAGATCATGTCAATTATTAGGGGTACATAAGTCGAATAGCTACTTTATACGCTGCGTCCTCTCCAGTGGACAAACTGAAATCACATTGAGACTTCGATAAACCACCTCATCACACGACCAGAGTATACCTCGACAGAGGTGAATACTGAGCTTCATCGAAACAATGTAAAAAGGATAATTGCAGTAGATATACGCTCACTTCCAATCTATAAGCTTGTAAACGGTCTCGTGCGCTCGATGTGATTGTTTGCGTTGCGTGCTTTTCTCAAGTGTTTTAACTAACAAATGAGATCTATTTCACATGATCCACTATAGCGTTGACTGGGCCGTATGACTGCTTACTCTAGAACTGTGTATTGCCCGGGACGGTTAAAAATGAACTACTTCGCAAGTTGCAGAGATAAAGTATTAACATGAAATTTATGCAGGATAGTCAACAACGCACCTCGGAAGTTTGAAAAAGTACATCACCACAGGAGTGAACTAGCTCTGGATGTAACGGAATATATGGCATAAATTAAGCTATGTAAATCACTTGATATACTGTCGTACTCGACTTATATTCACTCCAAGTCATATCAAGATAAACGACCACGTACGCTTTAAACAAACTACAACGCTCACAGACTACGACAATGTGACCACGGCGATGTTGGCTATAGTCACACGGTCGAGGTATGTGGAAGTAGTAAAATACATGAGGCACATAAGGTCAGTCAATCTACAATCAACATAAGTGCGTATGCAGTACAATAGGACAAATCAACTACATGGATCAAACTATGAGCTGTACTTCATTATATTATCATATGGTTCAGTGCTATGTTGGTGGAGTTTTCCATAAACTACGAAGTTATTCCTTCAATAGTCTTGTTTATATTCAGTGGTGTTACGAATTCACTGCTTTCTCAAGCTCTTCCTTGCGCTCTTCTGCCTCTTTTTGCACCCAGCCGAATGGGGAGGTAGCCACCAAGTACGTGTACACTGACTATCTGAGCCTTTTAAACAAACTGCCTGAAAACAGACCGTTGGTCTACGACACTTGTTCTCATATTCTTGCTTCAACAGAAGCCGGGCTTTCCGCATATGTCAGTGATAACGAACTGCATGGTCCTGGATACTTACTGTACCAAACAGACTCCTTCCGTTGACGCACTGGAGGCTGTGCTGCTTTCCTAAGCCAGGAGCCTCCTCCCAAGGAAGTGTGACGGACTGTGGTTTAAACTCCAGTTTCGTAGTCGTGACACGTTTCTTGTCGCTGTTATTTACCGATGGCCGTCACGCAACGAAACGGAGGACGAAGCCATTCTTGTCGCCCTCGACAATCTCTCATCTACACAGCGTTTCTCCCATCTTCTAATTATGAGTGACTTCAACGCACCAAAACTAAACTATATAGCTGCCTCTGCTAAGGACTCTGACTCCGAATTTTCGAAATCCTTAGCAATGTTTATCCATGTCGAGCTACGTACACGGTACCATCCAGGACAGATACCCTCATTGCTTGAACTGGTTATTACAAATGAAGCACATTTGGTAGATAGAGTGGTCATCAACCCACTGCTGAAACATAATGACAACAAGTTACTTGCTTTCGATTTTATCTGTAACTTGCTAGAAAATGCCGTAACAAAGACCTCAATCAGAAATTTCCAGAAAGCTGACTTTGGCGCACTGAAGACGTCCTTAAGTACACTCTAACTTGTATCTAATTCAGTGAACACAAAATATCTTTCTTTCAAATTTGCCATCCACAAAGCTGATAAGGCATTCGTTCCTCATAAACTGTGTAAGTTCTCATCTCGCTCACCGCTTCTGCGGAACATACGTCGTCCTCTTGATTTACGTCTTCGTCTATTCTCCAAGCAGAAACTAACAGGCAAGCCGGAAGATCTAGAAGCCTTTCGCTCTGTAAGAAACAGATGCGGGCGGTAAAATCCGTCAACATACCAAACAAACACGGACAAAAATCCTACTGGTAGCTCGGGAGAATAAAAATTTTCACTTCAAGTACATGCGTCGCCAGAGAAAAACTAAGCCCTCAGCACTTGCTCTGTGGCTTCCCGATGGGAAAACCACCTCCATCTCTCAGGTGGTTGCTGAGACTTTCAGAGAATACTATTCAGCAGTTTACAATGTGGTTTCGGCAAGCCGGCATCCGATTCTCCCGGGGAGAAATATTCAATGCCCACTTCTAACAGCCGAATTCTGTGCTTGACGTTCAGGATCTCTTGCTTAAGATCAACCCTTGTAGTGCAATGGTTTGGCGGCGCCTCTCCGTAGTCTGTTCAAGCAGAAACTTTGGATCAGCATCCTCTCGGAGGTATGGAAAGAGGCCATTGTCACACCTATATTTAAGGCGGGTGATCGTCACTCCCCTGCAAGTTATCGGCCGGTCAGTCTCACCAGCATTCCGTGCAAAGTAATGGAGCGCCTGTTAAAACGCGCCATCCTTAAGCATTTCTTCTCGAATAATCTTTTTTTCTTTTTCCCACCATGGCTTTCTTCCTGGATAGCCTGACAGACGCCAAAGACAATGGCCATATTACGGATGCTATCTTTTTCGAC
>JTDE01009481.1:4287-15841 GCA_014338405.1 Paragonimus skrjabini miyazakii | reverse complement strand
AGACGTCAGTGCTCAGTTCCATCAAGTAGCAGGGACTCCTGTAGGTGATACTGCACTCTGATTTTCCTTCCTGCACTTTTCCTGCGGCTTGTAGCATGTCGAAATATATGCTCCGATCCTACTACTGAATAGCAGTTGTATGAGTAGTATGTTACGATCGCTCAACTCCACTGCACTACTTACAGATGAGCTCGGTGAGTTGTGCAAACATTTCTTTCTCAGAAGAGAAGCACTCCTTATGAGAAATACTTTTTGTGCTCTCAAATCGTGCGCTTATTTTAATTTTCTAGGGAACAGAGCAATGCAACAATTGTATTGTGAGAATGAAGATTTGACTCGAAAGAAAATCACTACATGGATTTATGTTTACTGGTAAAATACTAAAAAAAGAAATGAAATAACAGGTTAAGAACTTGAAAACGTATGCTTTTCCAGGCAAAATTCTTGTAATGGCTCAACTGTGATCTTGGTTACTATCAACGGGACCGTGGAAAACGCATTCGTGCAAGTTTTACTTGACCACTGAATGGTCAATACGTTTTGGCCTTTGCTGATACATAGTTACCGTGGCCAGAAGGATTCCGGTTGTACTTGACCACTCATTACTCATTTTCATGGTGTGTAATCTGGATGAATTTAATGATGTTTACTTCCCTTGTCCGCATGAGACAGATGCAGAGTCACCAGTCATTTTGCATATGGAACTCAGTGTCCGGAACCGGACCAACTACCAGGTGAACTATTGATCAGGCGGACAATGTCCAAGGCAAGCAGTGAATGCAAGTAGATGTTTGTGTTGACGGTGGTGTAGGTTTGTGCAGTGTTTGTCAAGTTCCGTAGTACACTAACTTATGGGTTCAACAGCTCTGTGAACACAGCACAACTGTATCGTAAACCTGCCTCAAAAACTACATCATCTCTGAACTGACTATTTGTTTAAAGTATGAGTCCCAAAGCACTTGTAACAGACACGGAGTTTAACTCATTTCAGGGAAATTATCATACTTCTGTAAATCCTTGGCCATTCGACACCCGCGAAGTCCATCCATCATTAACAGTGATACGGAAAGACAGAATGTTTGGTCGAGACCTTCAAATAGGCTTTTAACTTACCGCCAGAAAATGTAGCACTGACACTCGCATACATTATTGTACACTTACGCCTAGTGATAAGCTGTCACGTGGTAGAACCTAACTGTAACTCTACTGGTGGCAGTAGCAAATTGAGGCTACTCACTGAACTATGTGAGAACAATAGCAGACACGCTTTCGGAACCGCAGTTTGGTAATCCCATAACCGTCTCATGTATAATTCGCTAAGAAAACGAGCTGTTTTCACAGTTAGTAGGAAACTATTCTACACTGTTTGAAATTAACAAACCTGAGACGTTGCTTTTCACAAGAAGACTCCTTGCAGTTCAACGTAAGCCACATTTGAAACAGTTGTCCCCGGATAAATTTAGAACACGCAAGTAGAATTACGTGAGATATACTCTGCAGAGACAAATGTTCCACTAACCTAAGTGATATCGATTATTCATGACTTTGCAGCAGAGCATAACATATCCCTCACACTACCTTTGTTTGAAATTCGTAAGCTCTTGTACCTGTGTACTATGGATATTCAGTTCTTATTCAATGGTAAATTTTACCGACAAATTGATGGCGTGGCGATGGGAAGTCCACTGGGGCCAGTACTCGCTGATATTTTTATGGCCTATTTAGAAAGACAAGCAGCAACAACTATTTACTCTACAACGCTGTATAAACGATATGTCGACGACATATTCTGTGTGTGTGACTCACGAGAACACGCTAACCAACTCAGGGCACAACTGAATGGTCTACACCCGAACATTTCGTTCACCACAGAAGTCCAGGAGAACAACAAACTTTCCTTCTAAGATGTGGAAATGTCTGTGAACGATGATGGATCCATCACGAGAAGAGTGTATAGGAAGCCTACTTGAACGGGACATTTCAAAAGTTCATTTCAAAAGTTTCACACCAATATCGCTCAAACGTGGTCTCGTTCGAACCCTCTTCAGTAGGGTTCGCAGAATTTGCTCACCTGAGACGATCGAGGAGGAATCAGCTTTCATCCACCAAACACTGATGCATAATGGATACCCCGCGCGCTTTATCTCGAAGTACGCTAGAGAAAGGTTGAAACGGTCAACATCAGAAACAGTATCCCGCAAACCAGTGTATATAACACCGCCATACAAGGGTGAGGATGTAACCACCCTCATCCAACGTAGACTAAAGTGTGCCCTCAGAGCTGCGTACAACGCAACAGAATTAAGACTGATCAACCAGATGACAAGGCTGCCCTGCACACCGAGGAAAGACCCAAGCAACTCACTCGCCACATCCAACATTATTTATGAATTCACTTGTACTTGTAGAGTCAAGTACATTGGCCGAACGATGAGAACGCTTGGGACATGTGTCTCGGAGCACATTCCCAAATGGCTGGCAAACAACAAAACCGGTGCCGCCCAGTCTTCTATCACACGACATTTGGAAGAAAAGGGACACGTAATTCAAGTGGAGAAGGCTTTTTGTGTGTATCGCCCAATCAATAAACATACTTTATCTTTCGCTGAGGCCGTTGCGACACACCGTTACAAACCTTCACTTTGTGTACAGAAGCAAATGGTAGTTAACCTATCACTACCATGGTGTTAAGAGTTTGCAATTATGGGTCTATATTATTCGTTAAGTGTTGTTATTACTTGAATGTTTTAGTTGTACCGTTTAATTAAGTTTATTTCCTTCTCTCGTCTTAAGCTTTATGTTGGACTGCCGTTTATTTCCGCGTGCCTTATTGTAAGACCGATATTGTCTGCACCGTTAGTTTCTTAATCGACCAGTTTGAAATTTGAATTTTGTTCGCTTGTTTTTTAATTAATGGTGGCCCATTCGAACGTGACTGGTACTGTGTGCTATTTCTATCGCAGCTGTTGACTCATTCCTATTTTACACTTATTCAAATTGATGCATGTTAATTGATCATAGTCCGTGTATCGTAACCGATCAGATCGGTCGAAATGTCTCTGCAGAGTCCATCTTACGTAATTCTACTTGCGTGTTCTAAAAGTAAGCAACATTGTGAATTGTTTTCCTATTCATTCGAAGGAATGTTTGCCAAGTAGAGAAACGACTGAGTTGTTTACGAAGCAAGTGCAGCTAATGGATCATGGCAGTGAGAACCGACATGATGACTGATGTCTTCTCACTCTCGGTTGTTCCTTTGCACACTTCAAGC
Organism: Paragonimus skrjabini miyazakii; assembly: GCA_014338405.1. NCBI lineage: Eukaryota > Metazoa > Platyhelminthes > Trematoda > Plagiorchiida > Troglotrematidae > Paragonimus > Paragonimus skrjabini miyazakii. Next base: position 12,570 of record JTDE01009481.1, on the reverse strand, counting down.
TACTTGTTTGAGTATTGGGTTGTGGGAAACAGCCTCCGTTCCTTTCCTTGTTTTGTTTATAAATTGGACTTAATTTTACCACGATTGTGTGGTCATCATGCATTATTGTCAACCACCGTCGTGGAAGTGAACTGAGAACCCCTATCAATGGAATTGGAAGCGGATACACAAAATGTGGATATCCAAGTTTTCACAAAGGTCCGTGTGGTATTCTAGGCTGAGATGTCGTTTATGGATGCTGCTGGCTGTAAAGGGAATAGACTGGACAAACGCATCGATACGAAGTCAACCAGTGATTCTTAGAAAGCTAGGGCCAATCAGTGCCGGTAACACGAACAGACTGGTATGTCGTCGCGGGGACCAATCAGAATGGCACGTTGCCCAAGCATCGGAATAAAACAAGTTTAAGTGCGTCACGCTTTAAAACAAACGAGCTACAAGCGGAGTCGAGCCAATCAATGGGAGAGCCAAAACGTCAGCACCACTTGTAATTCTTCATTTTACTGATGCGTCTTGTCTGTAAAACAACCAACAGAAACTCAATAAACTGAGATTTGCTTTGTGCCACGAACACTGACTTTTGCTTCATTCCAGAAGGTAGAGATTTTTAACACTGGCATCCAGACCGCCAGAAAGTTTAATGTAAGTCAGCAAACGGGTTAAGTCGTTCGAGGGGGAGTAGGCCTACTATGCAAACATGTTTGAAGCGGGCGTCTGATGCACTGAAAACTCCAGGCTTAGTAATACTTTGACGCTGTACTCTGCTTCGCTGACACGATAAACGATGTTTAGTCCATTTCCGTAGGTCCTTACATGTGTGTGGCTATGTGAAACGGTCTGTGATGAGCTCGACGGTGGAACGAATGCTGGGTGGGAAATCGAATGAGATTGTGCACACTTTGTCGACAATTTACTAGGACATGGGGTTGGGGTTTACCGGTCCAGGTAACACACCAGATTGTAGGTTCACAGTGGAGAAGTGCCAAGTGGATAAATGTTAAGGAGGGGGTGAGAACGTAATTGATTAAAGTCCGCGTCCTTTTGTTGGGATTCCGCAATGACCTCTAGAAAGATGGATGATGCCGATAAATACGGTACATGCACGCGGGACAAGGCATCTTGCCTAAGTTGATCTGGCCATCGATATAACGGATGTCAGTCATAAACCACAGGGGAACTCCAGGTGAAATGTTTCTTTCGGCGATTGTCTGTCGGAAGAAGTGTTTGTGTTCAGTAGGCGTGATGAATTGACGTCTTTCTGAAGTATGTCGCAATCGCCTCACGACGGGGTAATCAGCAACTGATGTTTTGTCGTATGTACTGTGAAGTGTTTGAACCTGTTGAATATGTTGTGAGAAGAATGAAGGTGGCTGAGATTCGTTGTGTACAGCCTGCTGAATGACAGTTCCAACAGCTTTCTGTAAGGTATCGGTTACATAAATCGAACATGCAGTTGTGTCGGTGGATATACGACCTAACATAGTCGGCTTGGCCAACACGGTCTTAATTGAGGTTTAAGGGTTTACTGTTTCTTCCGTGAGCATAAACCTTGAGTTATTTTTGCGCAGGAGTTCAGTAAGTTACTGGACGGGTTCAACACAAACGAGTGAAACGATGATCAAAATTAATAGGATCGAGAAATCGATGAAGTTGACGAAATGAATTCGGTCGTCGGTAGTCTTTGATAACCTACACTCTGCGAAGCATCCATTCGGATCGGTGTGATCAATCAAAAATGATTAGTGTTCAGTCTGAAGTAATCTAAATCCTTGAACTGTAGCGCTATTCAAAGCCTGATAGTTCCTGCATGATCTACAATCACCTGCGATCGTCTAAGAGGCTAGGTTTAAAGGAGATGACTACAGACTGTTGGAAATGCGAATAATTCCTAAACCCAACATCTCGACAATTTCTACCGTAGTCTTCTAGGAAACAGTCGAATAGGGACGCGTAATTTAGGGTATTCCGTTGGCGGCAACGTAGTGGGCAAAGTCATGATATCTAGTTTTGGTTGGTGGATTTCCAGAAACTGGTTCAACAATATCGTAAGCCGTTTAGTTTCTTTTAAAGTCGTTCGAAATCCAATAAAGCGGATTGCGATGGTTTTACCTGGAATGAGAAGGGTGATGGTATTGTCTGGAAGTTTCCGTGTAGCTGAGATCAATCAGTAAACCATACTTCATAGGAAAACAATTACACATAACCAGGTGTTGAACGTCTGTGACGACGTATACTTGAGGAAGATTTTGGTATGGTTCAAGGTCGATTGTTGAGAGCCGTTTTCCACAGGTCTTGATTTTGGAATTGTTGGCCGGCTGTAGAGTGTACTACACCGGGTTTCGAACGCGCCAACTTTTACGAGGAGATGTGCCGATATCCTCTGCACTGTTGTCGATGAGGGAACAGGGTCCAGTGAAGTTGTCGTGCATGTGATACAGGTGACTATTAGATGCGCCATTGGCAGCTATCGTCATTACTGGGTGTCTGATCCGTTTCCGCGGTGCGGGTTGTTTTTGGAAAGCAGGCTGGTATGTGTGCACGAATGATTGCACTTCTGGGTGTTATCGCCGGCACGACAATATTGGTAACAAATGTTAGTGTTCTACCTGTTTTGTTCAACCTTCTAGAAGGAACTGGCTGTTTCGAGTTTTCACTGTGACGAATCCCCTCTGGAACTTGCAAGTTGCTGCGCCGTGTAGACAGCTTGTGATGCATGATAGCTCGTGAAGCATCAAAGTATGGTTTCTTACAGAATGAACACAAGTCCGATAACCCTATCAGTTCTTGCGGCTGTTAAGAAGGGAAGAACTGAAGGTGGCCAATAATAGTGGCAGACTTATTGCAATTTCTTATATCGGAACTGCACAAATACAATTACTAGATTTGGGGTAAACACACTGCTGTCTTTTTTCCACCGTAGAAAAACTTTCATTGTTCTAATGTATTGTGTTTACGTATTTTTGTAAGACAGTGTTGTAAACCCTCCTAAACGATACGCTGGTTCGATCTTGGTATAGTGGTGCGCTCGATAAAATCGGATTCACGTCCAGTTAATAATTTACATGAAAATCTCGGTCCCGAATAGTATCGCGACTGTCCCGTATTCGCTCCCAAGGCAAGCCAAAAGATGCGTTCAAAACAAGATGCTTTGTTCCGCTACAAAACGGGGTGCGGCTAGGGTGACAAGTACAAGGTATTTATAGGGCACGTCATGAACACACATTCCCACCACATCATGAGAAAGAGTTAGGATCGCATATGTGCATAGCAGTATAAAAAGTCTCAACCGATTTGAACCGTTCCGCTGAATAGGACTGAGTCAATCGTTTTTTTTCCTTTCTCACGACGGTGGTGCCTTAGGACGGTAACCGAGTGGGCGCCCTAACAGACAGAAATCGATCGTACGAAGAGGACTTTTATGGGCAGTTCGCAGAAGTACTAAACGTACCGAAAAACACATTTCAATAGATTCCACTAGGTACCTATTGAACGGTTCTTCAGTACAGTCGGATGCGTAGCACTTGGAAGCGTTAACTCAGGGTCTTGATTATGAAATACTGTTACGTAAGCCTAACCGTATTGTGTTGAAGACCAGTTTGTGGATCTAACTGATCAGTTAGCAGATCTTCAGGTAACTGCTGCTGACAACCTAGGTTGGTTTAGAACCGAACTCACTGATACAGCCATTGGGTTTAACGTGACTCCGATCAACGGCCGGTGTACTATCACAAAACAACGCTTGCAGACCTCAAGAGAACTTAAGTCAATAAATATGGAGATAATTAAACCAGATAAGAGCTCTGGGTTAGCCATTTTAACAGAGATGTATATGTACAAAAGATGTCAATATTAGAGGACCAAAGGGAGTTTCAATGAATAGACACATTGGGCAATGAATGCTATCAAGCTCATTGGTAAGCTTCTGCGGGAATTTTCTTTGGAGGAACTTAAAACACTTTGTTTCGCTGATGAAATTGAATACGAAAATGAGGAGACGCAAATCATTCGGTGTTCTCTGGAGTGACTAAACTTTTTTAACGAAAGGCATACATCTCTAATTTTCGGGATCTACACGATTCTCAAGAATATGTGTATGGAGCTTCTGTGTAAACGAGACGCACGATTCAGTATTGTGATTAATACATTACACGACGCATACTTGAGTCAGTGTATTAAAAATAAACGTTCAGTAAGACAAACATACGATTGCTTCGTAAGTATATTGGGTATCTCCCAAATATGAATCAAACATTTTGAAGGCGTCTTGAATTGATGTTACGCAAACGTCTGAGATATAACATTTTGAGAGACCTACTTGCCGGAGGAATTTATGCGGTGATGAGCTCATGAAACTTGTACTATTGAATACATTGTGTCACTGTGATATTTAGGAGAAACGTCGGTTTCCAAAACGGATGGCAGCAGAAGTGTACTGGACAGTTATTTGAGTACTTTATTTACCGTGCTTCAGTTTAACTCCGGATTCCATTTTTCACGAATCACATCGCATCGGCAGCGACAATTGCACGGTCCTCGAATACAAGAATGACGAATTTAAGAAACTGGATGGCTGTGAGAATGGGGGATTTGGGCTAGCCAAGAGTTATAAATTTCTGAGTCTGCGAGAAATGACAACCGCAAAAATGCTAGTTCATTTATATTAGCAGGCATAGGAAACAGGACCTGAAGGAAACATGTGAATATTAATGAGCAATCGGGGATTTGGTCTATATCAAGTTGAACATCACCCGAAATTGATCGCAGCTGTCGCATCACCATAGACTTTCCAGTCGGCCCCTTTCAAAAAGAAGCACTAGACTCGAGTTTCGCTCTCATTAGAGCTCATCATTAGTGCATATCATCGCCACTGCCGGGACTTGAACCACGGACACGCTGTTCATGAGGCAACCGTGTTTACCATTGCACCATTGACCTCACACTGGGCACGACCGAATTATCATGTGTGAACGCTCATCCACTTTCGCTTGTGAATAATGATCAGGTTGCCCGATCGTCTCGAGAGGAGACACATTTACTGTCTGTTAACTGCAAACGGTAACTCTGCGATTATGACTTCCTAGACAGGTCGAAATCTCCGATCTCATTAAACCTGCTAGGCGATATTTTAGACCACTGATGAGTAGTCGGAGATTTGATTTATTTATTTCAAGTTGAACATCACCCACAATTGATCGCAGCTTTAGAATTCCCATAGACTTTCCAGTCGGCCCCTTTCGAAAAGAAGCACTAGACTCGAGTTTCGCTCTCATTAGAGCTCTTCATTTATGCATATTATTTCCGCTCGACAATTCGAAGATTTCTGTGTTAGAAACTTGCGTTGAATTCCCATACTGTGCCTAATCCTTTGCAGTTAATTTGTTAGTTCTAATATTTTGGTGTCTTTTTTATGAACGTCTTTGCGACATATTTGATGGGTTAAGCTTGGCTTTAGAGGCATTCGCATATTTAACTATGCCGGCGTCTTAGTGTCTTTGCCGTCAGCCTATGTGACATTTTCCAGAAAGCGGCAGCTAGAGTTATCTTCAGGATTCCCCCATAGTTGAATGGTATATCTCGAACCTTAAATGTTGTTGCAGTAGGAGCATATACTATGGTGGTTCCGTTTAATCCGAACGGTCGATCATCAACAGTAGTGATACCTTTTCTTCTCTCTGGTTTTTATGAACATGTTGGATCTTCGAATGGTTCAAGTTCAAACCGATTTCAGGCAAACTACCTTGCAGATGTTCCATTCTGATCACTAGCGTGTTCCCCGAGGTAGTCGATATTATGGTATAAAGAACATATAGAATTAGACAAACAGAGGCGATGATGAAATTAGATTTATGGGTATGCCGACTATCGGAGCCGCCGCAACGTCAACAAAAATTGTTTTTGAACACAGGGGGGATTATGACGTCTGATAGCCAAAGCCTCAGTAAACTGGAGGATACGTTTCCCGTGACTTCAAAAAATGACAGGGAATGCGTCACAAACCTTGATCTTGTGTCTTGTTTGAATTATTTGTTTTGTTATTGATGACGCTGGGTGCCGTCCGTCGGTCCCTATACACGCGCCTTGCGTTTCTAGTTGTGTTTTCAATCAACTGTGAACATGCTGCTTGATACGAGGAGGTGGCTGTCGGTTTGATCTCCCTAGCTAGTTCATACTGTAACTACACGAACATTTATATAAACATTGGAACGTGACAGACGTAGACTGGCTGTTTGTAGCCGTGGTAACTGGTAAGACTGTGTTGTTGTATTATACATAGTTTTATAACGTTATAGGGTCTAAATTCCGCAGTTTTTAGGCGCATTTTTGTCATTGCTGACCAGCCGTCACCTAGAAACAAGAGTTCTAAGTACTCCGTCATCTTTGATACAGTTGTTGCCTGTATCCTTGGAATGATGACATCATTAAATTTCTTGGAAAACTGCTGGAGGTATTTGTTGGCCTGCAGGTTATTTGTGAATATGCTTAACTCTAGTGGTAGACTGTCTTCTGTGCGTAGCCTCCGCTCTCTGTGAAGGAGCGTTCGAATTAAGTTTTTATTGTATTGCACTGCACAGAGGCTTTTGAACTGCATACACTGTCCTGTCCAGGTAGAGTTTCTGTGGATGGATCATCCTATCGTACTGTCTGATATTTGGATAACTAAAATATCCACGGGCAGAAGGTAGTTGTTTAGTTCGTTCTCCCTAGCCAGCTTAAAGTTTGGATGTGTTTGATTCAACTCCAAGACTAATGCTTTCGAATCACTTGAACTCTCAGAAATGGCTAGGATGTCGTCTACTTAACGTTTGTAAAGTACTGCCTATGATAAACTTTCACATAATATAGATTCTGTCTTAGCCATGAAGAAATCAGCTAAGATTAGACACAGGGGATTTCTCAGTTCAGATCCGTTCACTTGCCGGAAAGTAAACGTCTGGACGTTGAACTTAACATTGTGTGTGCACAAGATTAATGATTATTTTAGTTTGGACACTGCAATAAGAAAGGAAGCATTGCTGCTTAAAATAAAAACGTAAATATTATCAAACGTTTCATGCAGCGGAATATTAGTGAAAAGGGATATCACATCGAATGAACACATCAGTTTGTTCCGAACATCTAAACCGTCTACACAATTTACAAGTTCAAAACTGTCTTTCAGACTGTACTTACTGAAACGTTTTCTGATCGGTTCAAGCAAATCAGCCACCTAACGAGCTAACTTACGCTGTCGTGCGTTGCACGTGAACATAATTGGCCGAAGTGAGATATAGGGCTTGTGGGTTTTGGGCCATCCGTACACAGGCAGCGTATGTGTATCCAGTGGCTTCAACAACTTGCATTACCTGGCAGAAATTACACTATTTATCTTCGGTTTTTCTAACCTGTGATAGATTTCTTTCCCATTTCTTGGAAGCTATCGGGAATGTCGTCTGGCAAAAACTCCCCAGTATCACGGAGAATTTTGAATGTGTTCTTAATATATTCCGTTCTATTCGTTAACACAACACCTGAGTCATTGTCCGGACGTAAAAACATAGAGTTCTCATTTTGTTTTATTTCCCAAAAACTTTGGAAATATGCCGGTGTTAATATATTGTGACGCTTTTGTTTGTATTCTGGTGTTAGTAGACGACTCACTAGTTTTGCATTCATTCGTCACTTCATGTGACATTTTTGATAGGTCAGCAGCTGTAATTTTTAACAAGATTCTTCCCTTAGATTCTTGAATATTTTGTAGGGGAAGCGGAGACTATGATTGTTCCTTTTACTTCCAACGGTCAGTCGATAAGAACGGTGACAAATATTTTTCTATCTGCTTTTATGTGGATGCATTTGGTTTTCAAGTGGTTGAAGGTCACACCGATCTCAAACAAACTATCATACAGATGTTCTAGTCTAATTGCCAGTGTATCTGCTCAGGGAGCTGTTAGTTTGATATCATCCGCATACGCTAGATAGTCAAACTGCCCACCCGGTGTATTTAGGGCAAAGCTAATATCAGAAGTGGATTGGAGAAATTCATTTAATGTCATCAAAAATAACAAGAGAAACAGAGGGCTTCTAGAGAAACACCTCCTTCTATAAAAAAAAATTCACAACACGGCTCAACTCTCTGGTCACGGCCGAATGTGCTGAGAGCTTTAAAATCTCACTCGATCCATATATACATATAAACAGCCCGTGCTGTAAGCTTCCTAGTCATCGTTCTGACCCAGTGTTACAGGTCATTAAATGCATATATTTGACGGGATGTTGTTTCAGCGCGTTTCATCGTTTGTTGTC
>JTDE01009480.1:3019-15404 GCA_014338405.1 Paragonimus skrjabini miyazakii | reverse complement strand
AGCAGTGTTCAGTCAGCGCTCTCGCACACTCACCTTAGGTCTTCGTAGGCCCTTCCGCTTGATCTATGCGACCGCCGCCGTCCAAATGGCGATAATCGGCATCGATCTTCTCCAGCCGACGCCGTCTAGTCGATCAAACGACAAAGCTTACCGTTACCGGGATTTTGACCGACAAGGTATCGCTCAGTCCCGTGTATCGGCGCTCTATGAAATTAAATGCCTTCAATTTTCTGGTCGATAAGTATCCGACTGTTTTTCGATAATCTTCAACTCTGCCTGCCGTCACAGGTTCCACAGGGCACCACATAATCACGATAGACGCGCTGATGTTCGCCAAAGCTCACAAGTTGACACCGAACAAGCTAAATATAGCTAACGCTGAATTTGAACGCATGCTCGAGCTCGGAATCATCCGTCCGTCCAGTAGCCCCAGGGCATCACAACTCCACGTGGTGCTTAAAGCGTCGGGTGATTGGCGCCCATGTGAAGACTATTGTTCACTTAACAACGCCACGGTAGCTGCCAGGTATCCAATCTCTCACATACAAGACATCACGTCTAACTTTCACGGTACCCGCGTGTTCTCGAAAATTGATCTAATGCGCGCCTATCATCAGATCCCAGTGGCGGACGAGGATTTCGCAAAGACAATCGTCATCACACCATTTATTCGAATTTCTACGTATGCCGTTTGGTTTACGAAACTTTGTACAAACGTCTCACCATTTTATCGACGACGTCACACGAGGTCTATATTTCATTCACCCTTATACAGACGACTTATTAGTTGCAAGCGCCTCTGAAGAACACCAGATTCACCTGCGACAACTCTTCGACAGATTAGCAACTTTGGAGATAATGAATACTGAGGATAAATGCGTTTTTTGTTAGCTTGGAGTAGAGTTCCTAGGACACCACACTGATCAACACGGTATTCGACCGCTGATCGATAAGGTAAGAGCAATCCGCGACTTGCCCCGTCCTACAACTCTCGCCGCTATCCGTCAACTTAACGGAATGGTCAACTATTGCAGACGGTTTATTCTTCACTGTGCTCAGCTCATGCAGCCTTTAACCGGTTTACACTGCTGCCGTGTCAACGGAGACGTATCGGAGACAGCCATCAAATCGTTCGATCGAATTAAGGATGCGTTAGCTACCGCCGTCATGTTAAATCACTTCAACTCAGCTGCAGAAATAAGTATAGCTGTTGACGCGTCAGATACCGCGGTCTGCGCCGTGCTTCAACAGTTCGTCAATGGACTCTGGAAACCGCTCGCTTTTCTTTCCAGACGTCTACTTCTGACTGAAACAAGGTATAACACGTTCGATCGTGAGTTGTTAGCAACCTACTCGGCCGTTCGTCACTTCCGAGATGTCCTCGAAAGAGACCAGTTTGTGATTTTACCGACCACAACCCGTTAGTTTTTGTCTTCCGCAGTAGGTCCGATAGACATTCGCCCCGCGAAGTTCGACATTTAGACTTTGTGTCTCGATTTACGTCACGTTTCTGGCAGCGATAACGTTGTGGCTGATGCTTTATCCCGAGTGTCAGCACTAATTGGTCACGACTCAATCGACTTAAATGCTATGGCCAACGCACAACGTTGGGAAACTGACTTTCGCGCTTCCTGCCAACAATCAGTTTTACGTCTGACGGATCAGCCTTTGCCGGCAGTGTTCTTTGCAATACTTACACTGAACATCCACGCCCAGTGGTTCCTATTCTCTTCCGACGACGTGTGTTCGACATCGCCCATCTTGGCATCCAGGCCACGACCAAGCTCATTTCCGATAGGCACGTATGGTCCCGTATGCAGGACGTCATAAACTGGGCGCATGCTTGTTTATCTTGTAAACAAGCTAAAATTCATCGTCACGTATCAGCCCCAATAGGGCGATATCCAACTACCTCCTCTCAGTCGAGTTCTTCCTCGTCCACTAACCAACCCATGCTCGTAGACTCTCGCATCAGCAGGACGGGTGAGCCGATCTCGGAACTCTTGACACCCCCGTCACCGACCACTGCTCGTTCTAGACGCAACGTACACTGGCCGAAGCATTTAGCAGAACGGTAGGATTGTATGCACCAACGCGATCTGAAAAAAATCAACAGCAAAACCGTTTTCAAAACGACGGAAATATGTGTGCCTTTGTCCAGTTTAATTATTCAAACGTTCGTTTTCTTTGTTGCGTAATTTGGTTGAGTACCTCATTTATTGTTGTATCGATACTCAGTCGATTTCGTTTCATCTTCTGTCGCATGTTTTGTCCGACGCCAGCATGACGTATGTGGTACCATCGAGCGCGACCATCTTCGATTTCGTACTTGATGTCGTTCGCGAACGTTCAACGGACGCCCCCAACCTGAACATTTTTTGAAGTTGTTTCGGCACCTTTAAGAGAAGATATTCGAGTGGGGCTCGTTAGGGCCGGTCTCTAGCCTCCCTAGCTAATTTGCGCGTCGATGCTACTTATAGCGCTATAATAGACCTCCTGTATATTTCGTCGAATAAATATTCGGTCTATACTCTCAACGGCCCTTTTACATTTCGCATCTGGTAAATCTGACCTGATAAAACGATTTAGTACTCAGTGCATTAAAATACCTCTTCAGCTCGTCACGATTAACCTGATTCCTCAGTCATCTTGGAGAATTTTCTGACCTCCTCCTCAATTTCTCTTGACTACACAGAGTGGTAGTTTCCATTTGATGGAACATTCATGTTGCATCTCAAGATATGAATATAGGACTTAAGCAGAAAGGTTGCCTATAGTTTTCAAACCATCCATAAACAGGAAATGCGGACAATCTATACACGTTGTCAGATCAGTTGTAAAGACCAGAAACAACTGTAATGGACGAGTGGGTATGTACTAGACCCTCATCCAATAACAATGTAGAACGCCCCTCCTGAACAGTCCCAGCATACATCGAATTAAAAGAACGCAGTAGGGTTTGAAAAAAACCGTATATTTACAGTAGTGTTTGGAAATAGGATGATTAGTCAGCTCCACTCCAGTCTGGGATCAACGGCACCAATTAAGGTGAGAAGGAAGAGGAAAGTTAAATGGGTTCCAGCCCACCCGGCGGCATTCAAAAGCGCGCCTAGTGAAAATCGCGTACGACCTTCCAATATGTCCAACAACACCTGAGAAGGTGCGGGCAGAACGACCTTGAATAACAATAACAGATGAGTTCTTAGAAAAAGAGCAAGCATTTGCTACGTGTAATTAGTTGCACGGCTGAAGAAAGTGACACTGAGCTCATGCCAGGCCTTCTATGGCAGGTGTATGCAGAAGCGTACGTACAGAACAGACCAGCGAGAAAACACAGTTCTATCCGGGATTCCTACAGAAGTCACACGATCGCCGGTCAGTAAACAGTGGTGGTCCTAGAACTGATCTCTGGGTGACCCCACGCAATGTTTGCCCCTGCTTTGCTCTGGACATTTCTGCTCCCACGTCGAACTTGTGATTCACCCGAAACACCTTGATCCATATTAGCAGCTCAAGAACTACGCTGCACACTGTCAGCTTTAAAAGAGATACTCGATGATTTACAGAATCAAAATCCTCCCGAAAATCAAGGTGAAATACTTTAACATGTCCCACCTTCCTATGCCTTTTGTAACTTTGTGAAAAAGGCAGAAAAGGTTGGTGGCGCCCGACCAACACTACTGTTCGTAAGATGCACATCCGTTTTGCTTCGGCAATTCCACCGGAAACCTTCGGTACCATAGACGTGAGACTATTCGTTTGGTACTTGGTTCCATACCCTATGCTACCTCCTTGTGGATAGGGACAATCGCAGCACGCCGTTTCGAGAGACCTGATGAAGAGGTCAGTAGGCGGCTCAACCAGTCTTAGCAAACGGTTATTATAAGGCTAAGCTTAATCAGACATACCCTACTGCCTTACCAACTTTCTGGGGTGACCCTTCGTATTCTCCGCCTTCACTGCGATGTCCTCTACATATACGCTTGTTACATTCAGACAGTTCTCATTCTCCAAATCTCCTTCAAAGTCCAAAGGATGAACCTACTGAAAGAAATCAAGTTGGACATCTGCTTTCTGTTCGCTAGTCAAAGCAGCGACACACGCCTATACTTTATTTGCCCAACCGCTACACGTAAGGCTGTTTTGGGTTGCATTTAGTTGTAATAAGATTTGGGGTTACTCTTGGTGTTTTTAGCTGGTCTCTACTTAGATTAGAGGCTACATTTACCATGGACCAACCGCGCCCTTGCCCTAGAAGCGAGACACTCTAGGTGTCTCTTCTGGCTACCAGTCTGTTTATACAACTCGCATGCATGCTGTTTTCTAGCTCATGTTTATTTGCCAGGCACATTCATCAGGGACAGCACCCCCTGTGCTACCATCCGGTGTGGAGCAAATAAATCCATCAAAATCGTCAAGTTTCCCTTAATGTTGTTTCAGTAGTGAAATTTGCCGGCTGCTTTACAAAGCTTCTGCACGCGGACGCTATGAAATAGTAAGAGACACTTGTCCGGTGGCATTACCATTTTCATGATCAGTCGTATTTCAAGAATCCAGCGGGCAATTTTGCCTAAGGAAGCTTTGATTGTGAATTGCTCAACGTCATTGGGGCATTCGGTGATAACTGAATCCAGAAACGTATCGTTTGACCTAACCTCCACCCTGTCACTTGTTTCATCTGCTGAATTATCGCCTTCGCCTGTAACAGCCAAATTTCTTCCTAAACGAACCTTTCGGTGCAAACTCCGCAGTCCAATCCACACTTGGTGCATAAAAAACCCGAACGATAAGCATCTTGTCGGCACCATTAGTCACTTGCATAAGCTTTTGCCGCATTTTTTTATCTCCTTATTATTAAAAATCAGGGCTATGGCGTATACAAACGACGTTTTCTTCTTTCAATGCTACAATTAATCAGTTACTTGTACAGCATTGTTAGCGCCTCACCACCTTGTTATTAGTAGTATTGAGTCCCTAAGATTTGGAGTGACAATACCGTTCTACTTGCTTGCCCGGATTCAACCAAGTTTCATTTAATGCTGTAACGTTTGACGCCACCGATACTACATCGAGTATTGCCCACTTTCTTGCATTGGTGCACATCACCAATACCAAACCCTCACGAATCCCTCTTTTTAACTTCACTACCGTGGGGATGGAATGCTTTCGAAGTCTACACCCGAGAGCAGGCTGTGTTTTTGGGACCTGATTTTGACACCCTTTCCAATCTGAAAAGACAGTTCATCTCCTGAACTTTACTACCCGGTTTAATCCTAAGAGTATCGGAGGCGATGGAACCGAGCACTGGTTAACTGGGGTTAGGACCAAACACCTCTCATACCAACCCCTTTCCAGCCATCCATCCTCAGCAATGCTAAAGACCTCCGGTATTCTGATGAGCTGAATAATCAGTGATTTCAGGTATTATTTATGAGGTCGTATTGCCACTACCAAATATATCTTTCTTCCACTCAGTGCACTTATCCGGTTCGACAGCTTGGTTCCTTCAGCAGCAGCCAAGGAGTGGTCCTTGTGGCGAGGGTTGACAAATTCCACCAACATAGACCTTGCAGTCACTGATTCGGGAGTTTACTCCTATCTCCAGCTGCCCGACCAGTTCCCCCGTCTTACAGCCACATAGTCCGGGATGTCAACCTCTTATAGGAGATTAACATGACAGCATATGATCGTTTTCAACTGAACCTCTTCTCCTACGTAGGTTCCCATGGTACATCTTACCACAACGTTCCTGTCCCACCTAGAATCTGGGTTGTCGTTCGTCTTCAGTCGCTCAAGTGTCTTGCTGAGCTGCTTCTAATTGGCATATAATCCCTCAGTAGCTTTCGCCTACATACATACCATCCCTAGAATTGTATGAACTCCACTTTAGTGCTGGTCTATTTGACGTTCTTACTTGTTCCTTCGATAGATCTGTGTTGTAATTAGAATTGAACTATATAGGATAACGATCTAACGTGTAAGAATTGCAAAACAAAACAACACAGAACGTACATTGTCGGATCTTACGTATCGCCAAATTGTACAGGATATTAGAACAGTAAAACAACTGCATAACAGAAAGACACAAGGCATGTCAGTCATGTTCATCACAATCTGTTAGGCGAAAAGACTGTTCAGTCTTGTTTTAGAGTAGACTCTATAGCCTTCTCACCGTTCCTCCTTCCTTTCCCTACATTCACAATGCCAGTTTGGGATGGCCTCTTAAATCGGCTACTTCCAGCATGAACTGCCTGAGAAATCCTGCCGGGGCAGTCGATCGCCTGGATCATTTGGTGGATTCCATATGAGACAGTGGGACGGGTGGGTAACCGAGTCCAAATGTGAAATTTCCGAGCTCCTGGCGTGGCTTCGTAGCTCAGCTGGTAGAGCCCTTGCCATGTTGAGGCATGGTGTGTCTGTCACTGGTTCGAATTCAGCCGAAGCCCTGACTTATCACAGTTGGGTCTCATCTAAATTCGTAAATCTGCCACACTACTTAGTAGTAATACTTAAGTTATGTCTGACCGCCTCAGGGGTAGATACTGTTTCGGGGCTGTCTAACCTCTTTTACCTTGGCGTTCCAGTTGCCTGTTGCCCATTTGTATCACCGCTCTGCACAAACGGCTGGTCAGCCACATCAACACCCGGAGCACTTAGACAATCAGTTGCGTTGTTCGCCATCTCTACCTCAATTTTCCTGTGAAAGCCTTAAGCCTACTGACACGTGGACAGAACCACTTGAGAAAGTGGGCACAAAGTAGAGTTTGAAAGTTAACTGAGTACATTTCTAGTGGTACCAGTTTTCCAAAGCGTCACATGGAATTCCTCCAATAATCACCTCTACTTCTAATTTTTCGCTCCCACCTGGGTACTCTGTTGATCAGGTGGCTCTCCGTGCTCTACTATTCGTATCACTGAGGGCACGACCTACTTATTTTACCATGACCATAAACGGTGTGCATAACTGTAAAAATATATTTAAGCGCTATATTGGTTGGTTTCACACTGTTAAGTCACAGACTAGATAAGCAGAAAATGGTAAAAATTATAAGTGGTTTGGACTTAGACTGTGTAGGGAGCAGGTTCGAATGTAACCCTCAAAATACTCAATGACGAAAAGTTCACCTAGGACTGTCACAGAGATTTGCTCGAAACAACTGCCAAATGGTTAGCGTTGACGTCAGGACTTGACCAACGTCTAGATGTAATTCTTTTCAACTCTTGTAGATGGGTTAATCCCTCTGTTAGATCCAACATCTTCAGTCAAAACTTAAACAACTCAATCCGAAAACCAAACAGCGGTTTTCGTTAGATTTAGTATTGCAGAAGCAGTCGAAGGGTCTTGAATACTTCTATGCTAGCGGTAAAGCTCGATGTAAGCAATTTACGATAAGACATTGATTTCAAAGTAAAAATGAACACAACCAAATTTTGAAAGTTTCAAATTCTTACGCGGCCGAATTTTGATGACAAAGCAACCAAACTCGATGTCATACGTCATATTTTAATGAAAGGTCCGCAAAATGTGCCCGTCTAAAGTATCTCAGCGCTGTAGGGTTGGAAAAATCGAAGGACGATTATCATTTGCTACCAAACGGGATAAGTCGAACTTCGAAGAATAAGTACGAGCCACAGCTTTACATGGTGACTAAAAAGGACAACTCTCAACCGACTTGCACAGAACAGTGCGATAGTACCGGACAATTATTCGTTGCTTCACATGATGTTGCCGAAATCCATCGAGGCGAAATTTTTTTAAAAGATATTTTCCATGCTAATCATCATATTTTTGTCAAACATGACGACAGTAAAAAACTGCAATTATGATCATCTTCGGTCTTCTTGAATTCACTCACATGCCAGCTGATTTGCGAATCACAGCTCAAAAATTCCAACGGTTTAATCATCGGGCATTTTGCTACTTTCATTTTGTCTTTGCGTGGCTCAATGACATTAACTGAATGGAATAATCAGCAGCAGCACCCGAATCAGCGAACGTTCGAATGCATACAAAGCGACGTCTCGAATCGAACTAAGTGTTCGTTTGGACAGTCAGGGATAAAATTCCCAGGCCACTTTATTGATGTTACAGGCATCACCCCATCGCTTGAGAAGATGAAGACAATTATTGATTTCACACCCCAATCCTCCATGAAACAACTTCTCGGGTTTCTGCGAATAGCAAATTTTCACCGGAGCTTCATTCCAGACGCCGCCGACATCGTGGTGCTTCTAACTAGGTTTGAAACTCGACGAATAGAAGTGGTACTGGACGAGCAGTCAGAAAAAGCCTTGATGAAAACCAAAAAGGTTGTTATTTCCACTATTCTAAATCTCTGTCAAGGGAGTCTCCAATTCCACGAAAAACATTTTAATTCCACCCGTAAAATGCTTAAAACGCTAGGGTCCATCTTAGCAAACGTTTTTATCTTAAAGATTGAGCAAGAGTTAGTCGCAAAACATAGCCAGGCTGTCATACTACAAACGCTATATAGATGATACACTAACATTCAGTCGTTCAAACAGGCGATCTATAAACTAGCGCGGCGCTCACACAGTTGTTATCTAAATCCGAACCTGATTGTCATTTCTAGACATACGCATAGGACGCCGGGAAGAAGGCTCTTTTGGTACAGGCGTCCATGAGAAATCTACGTGGTCCGATCAATATCTGAACTCCTGTAGTGACCAGCGATCGTGTGGCTTCTCTAAGGATCCCGGCTGCAACCGTATTTTCCAGCTTCTTTGTTCTGTACGCATGATCCTATGTACGCCTGCTATAGGAGGCCTGATACGATCTCTGTGCCACTTTCTTCAGTCGTGCAACTAATTGCACGCAGCAGATGTTTGCTCTTTCCCTAACGACTCATCTATTATTTCATTCTTCAAGGTCGTTTAACCCGAACCTTTTCGAGCGTTGTTTAGCGCACTCGAAGGTTCCACGCACTTATCGCCTGGTGCGCTTTTGAGTGCCGCCGAGTGGGGTGTGGCCCATCTCGCGCTTCTTTTCTTCATCCTCTTGGTTGCTGCCGTTGGTCCCAGACTAGGCTAGAGCTATCTATTTATCATATTTCCAAACATTGCTGGAAATATACGGTTTGTTTCCAAACCCCGCTGCGTTCTTTAGTTCGATGCCTGTTGGGACTACGTTTCGATTGCTCTTCAGGAAAGGCGTATTAAATTGCTAGTGGACGAGGGTCTAGCGCATACCCACTTGTCCACTACAAACTGGTGAGCCCGAATGCTAATCATTTTTCTTTCAGCACTTTCGTTTCGGTTCACTACAAATTGATGAAACCCAGTATTGATTTTTTCAGCGCTTTTCCTTTACTCGCCATGACAAACTGGTGAACCTGTTTTCGACGCATTTTTTGCCTCCACCCCCAACACAGATTGGTGAATTTGTTCCTTTTTATTGGGTCCCTCATTCTATACGACGCGTGTTAATTCGACGACCCTCATTTAGGCGCGTCGTTTATTGTGACTATTCCTAGGTTCATCAATGTTCACCTTTTGCACGTTTCTGTCGTTCTATACGTTCCTACGTGGCAGCAGGTTATACACAGGGTTACTGATAGTACTGCAATATTAAGCTTTAAACGTGGTTATATTATTCCATCGACTTGTTATCCTCACTCATCCCGTTGCCTCATTTGTCAATTATGCGTCTAACAATGAACACCTGTTCAACCTGCGCATCTGACTAGGTACAATTCTGGCGCCAGCAGACAGACAAACTTTCACGCTCAAACGCTCTCGTAGGTTTTCGGTAGTTGTCACTTGCATCCGTTCCATTCACCGCTTGCATCGTTGCATAGCTGCAAATTTCATCCCATGCGAGATCGTTTCTTGTGCACGCCATCACTACTGTTTAGCCATTCAGCTATTTAGCGTCTCTGCGGAAAATTTAATCGTTCCGATTCATGTGGGTCTCTTCGCATACTCACCTAACCGTCCGCCAGCCCAACCTATTCCAGCACGGGACTCAGTAGCCAACGCGGCTCTACTGACCTATCTTGACCCCGAATCCTGTTGCCACACTGCGGTCGACTCACTGACAGCATCTGGCGTAGTTTAATATTCACGGATCAACAAATCTGGCAGCTCCGGTTGTATTAGCCATCTCTCGGACATCTTTCCAAAGGTGTAGCAGGATCCAACGAAACCTTCAAACCAACGGCAGAATCTCTGATCAACTCAATCAGAGAGTTCCATTTCGATTCTATAATTGGCACCACATTCGAATCTTGGTTCAAAAAGCATGACGATGTTTTCAAGGTGGAACTGTCAGATGCTGATGATGCTCAGAAGGTGAGGCTGCTGCTTCGCAAACTTGGTACCTCAGAACACGAACGTTACACCAACTTTACCTTGCCGAAGAATCCAAGGGATGTCAGCTTTGACGAAACCACCCAGACGCTGCTCCAAATCTTTGGCGACCAGTCATCTCTGTTTAACATACGCTACCAGTGCCTGGAGCTCGTGAAGTCAGCAGATGATGACTGGATGACGTACACTGGAATAGTCAATCGATAGTGCGAACGTCTCAAGCTTCGAACGACGACTGAAGATCAATTCAAATGTCTGATTTTCGCTTGTGGACTCCAGTCACCAAAAGAGGCAGATATTAGAACACGGATTTTGGCGAAGATAGAACAGTGTTCCGAAATCACCCTGCAAGATATGACTGTTGAATGCCAGCGTCTAGTGAACCTGAAGTATGACACCGCCATGATTGAACACAGCAGTCACTCAAACGTCCACACGGCGTCCTCAAGTGACCCAGTCAAGCGTACATTAATGTCGGAACGCGACAGCCGAAAAAACCTCCCACACCGTGTTGACAGTGCGGTGGATGGCGTTATGTCCGATATTGCCCATTCAAACAGCATCGGTGCACCCACTGCTGCCGACAAGGCCACAAAGAAGACCATTGCCGTTTCAAGAAGCGCCAATACTTGCTCAATCAGAACTCCCGCAAGTCATACAAGCCCCGCTTCTTAAGAACACAGGTCGTTCTCGCAGCAAGAAACGACGACCACTAGACGCGCAGAAAGTACGTATCCATCTCCATCAACAACAAGTCGGTCAGGCTACAGCTCGATACAGCATCTGACATTACTTCAATCTCTGACCGCACGTGGCGCCTGATTGGCAAACCTACAATTCGCCCCACAGCCCAACTTGCACGAAGCGCTACTGGTGATCGATTGCCTATCATTAGCGAAGTCCAGTGTACTGCAGCCCTCAACGGATCATCAATCAGCGGTACCTGCAACGTGACGCGCAATCCCGGAATGAATGTCCTTGGACTGGATCGATAGACTGTATGTACTTGACAGACCATTACTCAAAATCTGCAACTGCAATCAAGCGCAGCAGAAGCCAACGATGATATCAGAAGCTCACCGACAACTCACAAACGCTCTCTAGCGGATTCGTTCACAAAAGACCTGAGCTGCTGCACCAAAATAAGGCCAGCGGAAAAGATCCCCCAGTTCATGCTTTACAAACCTTCCTGACCAATTACCGGAAAACCCTAAATTTGAACGTCCCAGATGGCAAGTCGCCGGCAGAATGCATGTTCAGTAGAAAACTGAGGACTGTTTTTAATATCATAATTCCGCATTCAAACAGAGGGGAAAGACGCAATGCAGAAATGGAAAGACAGTACAATCAAAGACACGGAGCTCGTGCACGATACTTCACAATCGGCGAGACGGTACTTGAACGAATGTTTCATGGGCCGCTGAACTGAAGGAAAGGAATAATCGTCCGACGGCGAGGATCGGTTCTTTATGAAGTGGAAATCGGCAAAGCTAAATGTGTGCGGCATGCGAACCAAATTCGACGGAATCGCAGAGATGAACTGTACGACCACGAAAGACCAGCCGCGCAATTCGATATACTGCTGGACACATTCGACTTGAAGAAAGTACGCTCTAACGAAACCGACCATTTGACAGAACCGACGTTACAGTAGCAGGACAATGAGCGCAAGTATCCCATGAGGTGGAGACGGCGGACGAACATATGTTGCAAACCGGTCAAACCCATTGAAGTCGATCCTCGGAAGCAGTCCTACGACTGAACCCAACAATCTTCAGGGGGGAGGTGTTAGTGTGCCCACCCTGTTACCGCCCCAAGGCGCCTCCGTCGGGACCGGGATTTTCGTGTGAATTATTAACGGGAGGAGAGATCAAATTCTACCAAGCGCATTACCATAGCAAGGACGAACTAGCCTATTGTTTAGGAGGGTTTAAAACAAAGACTAATAAAAAAGACTGAGCGGAGGAATTAGAAATGGTATGGATACAGGTCCGCCATTGACTGCGACACAACGCTATCTCGGATAGCGTCTCTAACCAGCGGTTTGAGTGATCAC
>JTDE01009475.1:0-11821 GCA_014338405.1 Paragonimus skrjabini miyazakii | reverse complement strand
CAATCAAAAGTGGCCTCACGCTCATTACCCGCCGACCTCCGGCTCAGGTTGGTCATCCCCCTCCACTCGTTGCAGGGACGCGGCCAACCCGCGTGTTCGAGGGCCTTGAAGGAAGCGGAAGGGAGTGTGTGTGACAAAACAAAATGGCGGCGCACTACACGCTACTACAATTTGACCATTCATATTATTTTTTCCTGGATAATAAAGAAAAACTCTTTCCCTTGTGATGGGAACGAAACATTTAACCTTCGCCATCGCGTTTTTTCAATGTTCCAATGAGTTGTCCGATTTTTCAACGGGTTCAATGGGCTGTAAACAGAAGTAGTAAGCTGGAGCTTCTGAAAATTCCAGATCTTCATGCATAGAATCCCAATGTCCTCAGCAACGGGCTGAAGTTGTTGAAAGATGCGCAGTATCTGAAGTAATGCAACAAATGTTGTTGTGGGGATGCGGTGGCCAAACTACACCTCCACTCTCCAGATGCGGTCGAACGAAAGTGGTATAAAGAAACTGAAAACATTTATGGTTGAGCTGGCAGAAGAGACGCTTCAATAAAGCCTGGGTGTTGCTGGCCTTTTTGCATTTGTTTCAGCGTTCGCAGAGTTCGAGAGGGTGTGCGAAACAGTGCATCCTAGATCCATCTCAATAAAAACGTCTGAAGCGGATACCCGTCGAGGTAATAAATAGTATTCATAGAGCTGCGAATGCGCATAACTTTGCACTTACCGGCATTAAATTCGAGTCGATTCACTCGAAACCAGTTGAAAAGTACGTAGTCGTTTCTCCCTAGGGTGATAGAATCATCGGTTGTGTTGACTACTCGCCAAATGTTGACGTCGTCCGCTAACAGTAGTAACGAAGAAGTGACTGAGAGTGAGAGGTCTTTGATGAATACCAAAAACAGCACTGGACCAAGAATTGAACCTTGGGTTACTCCGCTGCGGCTAGGCCTGCAGGTAGGGAAAACGCCATTAACGCGCACCCTGTACAGACAGTTAGTAAGATACGACTCAGGCCACTGGAGAAGATTGCCTCGCATGATATAGTGGGAAAGCTTGCCGATCAAAATGGAATGGTCCATGCGGTCGAATGCCTTAGCAAAGACGAGATATACGACATTTATTCTATTGCCCTGATCAACTGTTTTCGTTCACTGGTCGGTGGCTATCAGGAGATATGTGGTACACGAACAGCCCTTGCGAAATCCGCGGCTGCGTGTAATCGGTCGACCGTGAATATCTCTGTTATCTTTTGGTTAAAAAATATTTTGCAGCTATAAAAGATGATGACATTTTGTGACATGCTGCAGTTTTCAAAATCTTAGAATTTTGTTTCCCCTAGATTTCTTTGTTTCAATCTTCCGAAGAAGTAAGCGAGAAATTTTCCGTAGTTCAGTGGCATAGGGATTATTGGGAAAATAACGCGGAATTGCATTCAACGTTATTTCGGAGAACTGAAGCTGAAGTATAATGGAAATCGATGTCATAGACGTGGAAACGTGCTTCTATTTGAATTTGGGCGTAAGTGAGCAGGAAAGCGTGATCATAATTTCGAACTGTTTTAGGAAAATGAATACTAAGCTTTTCATAAACCTACAAACTCGAGGAACGCCTTTAAAGCCACCTCAACGTAGGACAATTCACAAAAACTGGACAAGTAAACCGTGTTTTATCAGTTACATTTGCCACGCTTTACCAATCGTTGTTGCCGCTGTTGTTAACATTTCCATGAAGTTAGGATGTACGCTGGAATAAAGACGAGGGAATCTGCAGAAAGAATGACATTAAAAAACACTCCCAGCTGGAAAGATTACGACACTTATAACGGCAACTGCGTAGTTTGCCGGTATTGTGCTTCAAGGCCGAAACGAGTTGGAAAGGGCTATTTAGGAACGAAAAGAGACTTTTCAGAGATTTTATGAAATATTAAAAGGCATATTGCGGGACAAATATATAGATTTCAACGAGTATAATAGTTGTGTTGCAATGAGAAAAATCAGCTGTACCTAAAAATTGTTCATATTTGGACTTTTGTTGAGAAAAACGTGTCGCCATTTTTCCAAAAAAGCATCATGTTGACTTTCCTAATCGATTTTACGTTCTAAAAATGCTTCCATCGGAATATTTGTGGTAGGATGCATATTCCCGTCTGACATAAACGCTCAATTTCGTATGGTTTTGAAGATATAATTTTTTGTATACTTTTCGACAGCGTTGCGTTTGCATTGCATTATACACTAAATATCATGGTAATTCTTAATGAAAGCTATACCGCCACGGTCGTTTGTTAATTAATAACCTGAATTACATGTTCAGCTTGGTTCCTTTATGGCATTTCCGGTGGAAAAAGGATATACGTTATCACCTGGTTGTTTCTACCTACGGTATGGTGTAAACATGGGTAACACGTCCCACTCTATCATTAACAACGTGCGTATGGTTTCGTTTATTGCCTACTGATTATGTTTGAACGTAGCTTGCCGTGTGTACATGAGTCAATGCTCACTTTTCTGATAGATAATGACCAACTTTGATGCTCGTTGATTTCCGACGAAAACACTTATTCCCACTTCTACCATTTCAGCTACAACCCTTCTATCTTCGTATCATGTACGCTTACGATTGCGATGACTGTTGGTCTATGTTTTCGCCGGCTGCAGAACTCACTGACGACTGCCAGTATGTTGTCTCATTTTTGACCAGAACTAAAAGAGATAATTATAACTTATCCTTAACTGTCTAAATACACGTTCATTCTGATTTCTTCCGTGTTCTTCTTATCAATGTTGATCATAGCTTAGGTGAACTGGACGGAGCACCTAGTAAGGTCAGTACATACGGCATAATCATGTGTTTATCAAAGCTAGGGTGAACTGTACGGAGCAGCTACTAGTGCTAACGCATACTACACTACGAACGTACCCGTATATCACGGGTCGGCCATGTCCCATACCGTCTGTTACGAGGAAATGATATAGCTTCCAGCTTCGAAAACAGGACGGAATAAATGACATACTTGTGCCTGTTTATTCCGTGTGTGGCATCTACATTCACAACATGCGAGAAACGTCGGAAAAGTTCGACCTGCGTTCTCTGGGCAAACCAGATATGCATATATCTGTTGCCGTTATCCCGCATATTGCGCACCACATCTTTTGCACTAATTACCGACAGCACCTCATCAAGGTTCTCCAATGTTCTGTGACCAATCTTACGTAGCAGACTCACTTGACATTGCAGGCTTTAACTCGCAGCGGATGTTTCCACGCCCAGCGGTGATGATGAACTTCCCGTGAACATCCGCCACGTCAGCAGTTAGTGTATTGTAATGAAACAGACTCCTGCATTCGTTCAGTTCACCGATGGTGGGTATACGATTCGTAGGATGGGAATCACATAGCAGACGATTGGGAGGGTGGTTGTGCTCCAACTCGAAAGAGCTCATAGCCATATATGCATCTCGTCGGACCACATGAAATCGTTATCTGCAACATGTGTCGCGAGAACTGAATTGTTAAGACTAACAACAGTAAACCCACTAGACACGTCGCACAGCCCTGCATACACTCTTCTGCCTTCTGTACTTAGTACAACGATAATAAATCTGCAGGGTTTTCGGGAAACCGTATCACTTTAACTTATCGTACTTCAAAGCAGTTTCCGACCTACGGCTCGTCCCACGGACGTGAATAACGCACACCTCGTCCATGTACCTCTGAAGACACCCCTGAAACTGTGAGAAAGTGCGAAATCTGCAATCTTCAAACATCGCCTTGAAAGTCGCAATATAATCCATCTCCTACAAATAAAAAATAAACAAGTGAAAATAAAATAACAAACAGATGACAAGCATGAAAAAAGAGAACAACCCCAGCATTCTTGTGTTAACATTGCCACACGCAAACGACCACAACAACAGCAGCCATAAGGATTTTCGAAAAACAATTACGTTGTGGTGGTCTTCAATTAGTGGTCAGTTAAAACAAATACGTATGAGTCCATGACGCAGAATTCGACGGATTCAAATTCTGCACCAGATACCAGGCTGATAAAACGATTTTCCAGGAAAATAATTTTCCCGAACACGACAGCTCAGAAACTCACGTTCTACAACTAGCATTCATGAAATCCGTGTTGCGCACTGGAGAAAATCCCATGGGAGGGGGATACATTTGAAGCGAGTTGTATAAAAGCTCCTCTAAGCATTTTGAGACGCTTGACAGCAATACAATTGGCCTGTAGCCACTGAGGCAAGTTCGCCTATCACCCTTGAAAACGGGTGTGATGCTTGCGAGTTTTCAACTGCTGGATACTGTTCCCTGGGGGACGGACTGCGTAAACAGTAAGCTAGGTGGGTCGGCAAGCTGTTCCGTTGCCTCACGCAAGGCCTTGGAGAGTATACCGTCGAGGGCAAAAGAGTTGTCCCTAGGGCACCCGAATTTAGCCAACACTGCCGTGTAGGAAGTACCCACAGTGTAAGTGCCATCGATTTCAGTGTCAAGACGAACCTGAGAAACTGATGGTGGCTGCAGAAAAATACTGCTGTAAAACTCAGTAAGCACGTCAGCGGTCTCCGTATCAGAGCTAGTAAAGCCTGATGGGCCTAAGAGTTGTGGAATTCCGGCTGTTGCCTTGCGAATTGATGTTACAGTTCGGAAGAGGTTATTTGTATTAGCGATAAACCGTTCTGTAAGGTGCTGTTTATAATGAAGACGGTCAAGTCGCGGTAACGATGTACACCGATTCCATAAGGCGGCGTATGTTTTGGTCCGCTTCCGATCCCGATAATCGATAGCACGTCCTAGCATGCCGCTTTTTCAGAATGAGTTTGAGTGTACTAGAGCGTAATTGACTTGGAGGCTTGTTTCGTTCGGAGCCCGATAATGGTATAGATTCACCTACGCCTGCAGAAACGTTGGCGGTAAACTTGTCACAGTGATCATCTACAGAATGAAGTGGGGTGCAGTTCGCCTACGACTGCATTTCAAAATAGCCACGAAGCTTCACCACATCCATTTGCTGGAAGATTCTGCGATTACTAGTCGTTGAGCTGACCAGATTCGTGCCACAAATGGAGTTGAATTGGACGACCGCGTGATCACTTAGTCCGAGGGGTGCGGTGACTTTAAGGTTGTCTACCATCAACTCTTCGCTAGTGAGTAAAAAATCCTGCCGCGACGGTTTATCGCCAGTATGCCACTGTGTGGGACCAGATATGTGCTCTGTAAAACCTAGTGCCCTGACTGTGTGAAAAAGTCGTGCACGGAGAATTTTCGGTGCCTGCGTACGAGAAGGCCGGAAAGTTGCTTTCGGTAAGTTGAAATCGCCCATTAAGAGAATATGGTGAAACCCTATAATGGGTAAAACTTCCAATCCACCTACTAAGAGTTCGTCCTCAGAATTATCTGAAGGTGGAGGACGATAAATGACCCCACTAGCCAGCGTTATCAACCACTTAGGGGAATCGGGTACCAGAATGTTTCTTGAATCGCGGCAAGTGCTGGAATGTTAAACAGGAAGGCTTGAAGAGAAATGAGGGTGCAGAGGGCCGAAACATCTATTCTACCTTAACTTCTATCCGTATGGCAGATGACCATATTCTCTATCCTGAGCGACAATCGACCCTACATATTTCTCCTGTTCAGATACACAGTCTAACATTATCATGGTGATAGAAGTCGCACTGTAATCACGAAGCCTCAAGACTTTACACTTCGCCGCATTCAACGGTATATTTTTAAACCTACACCAGTTACACAATGTGTCAAGATCTGATTGTAGACTGAATTCATCTGAGGGGTCATAAATGACCCTACAAAGCTTCGTGTCGTCTGCGTACAACAGGACGCTCGAAGAAAAAAGCAACGGTATTTCATTACCGTATGGGGTAAACAGCAACGGTCCTAAAATTGACCCTTGCGGTACCCCACACTGGGCATTTCGAACTGTTGAATAAATGCCATTAACTCGGACAGAGAAGGTCTGTCCACTCAGATACGCCTCCAACCACCGTAGCAATTTCCCTCCAATTCCGTACCATTGTAGTTTTGACAGCAATATGCTGTGGTCAACCCTGTCGAAGACTTTTGAAAAGTCTAGCTGGATAATGTTCACTCAGTCCCCAGAATCAACTGCTTTAGTCCATTGTTCCTGAGCAATTAGTAGATTGGTGGCGCACGAGTGGCCCTGTCTAAAACCGTGCTGCTGAGGGGTTATCATTCCGTGTATGTGGAGATGGTGTTGGATGGCGTCATCAATAATGCTTTCCATTACCTTTGAACAGATACTGAGAAGGGAAATGGGTCTGTAGTTGGAAGGCAAGTTGCGCGCACCGCCCTTGTGGAGCGGCATTACTTCACATTGCTTCCAGTCAGGAGGAAGTTCACCTTCTTCGAAAGACTTCCGAAGCAATCCACTTACGACTGCAGCTAGGCTATCTGCACAATGTTTTAGCAGTCTTGGCGGTATGTTATCAAAACCCTGAGACTTATTAGGGTTCAATTGTATAAACTTCGCAAAAACAGTGATAGGGCTAAAGTCTATGTCGTCGAGGATAGACAGAATGCTGGACGTAGGGGCATCGCAAATGACCGATAACCTGGCT
Source organism: Paragonimus skrjabini miyazakii (assembly GCA_014338405.1). Taxonomy (NCBI): domain Eukaryota; kingdom Metazoa; phylum Platyhelminthes; class Trematoda; order Plagiorchiida; family Troglotrematidae; genus Paragonimus; species Paragonimus skrjabini miyazakii. The sequence goes on along the minus strand of JTDE01009475.1, from coordinate 5,218 downwards.
TCGGTGGTATTTTCCAGAAACACCTTTTCAAGCGCACCCACAATGATTTCCGCTGCCTCCTGGTTGTTGTTAGTCAGGCCAGAATCTGTAAGCAGACTGGGAATACTCGATTTTATTGAAGAGTATTTAGACAGTTGTTTATAAAACCACTTAGGGTTTTGTCTTAATTGGACTACCGCAAAAGATTGCAATTTAAGTTTGTCTCTACGGACAGCCTCGTTACACTTGTTTCTCATACGCGTATACTGACTGTAAGCTTCCGAAGTCTGGTTTAACTTGAATTGCATCCAGGTATAACGCTTTTCGCAAATAAGTTTTTTCATATATCTACGAATACCATGGGACGGCTTATTACCTTTGCTGATTCTTAATAGAACAAATAAGTCAGTCGCCTTATCGATAGTGGCATTAGCGAAGTGCCAAAATAGTCCCACTGAGGATAAATGTAGTAAGTTCTGAAAAGCCGTTAGAAAGTAGTCGTTCATACTTACGTAATCCCTCTTAAAGTAGTTGCGCAGTGTTGGAGGATCAACTGCCACCCTAGAAGAGACAAATAAGTCGGAACAAAATTAGAGCGTGATCACTGCAACCTACGGTCATTTCGGTGCTGAGGTTCTCAACTGAACTAGGTCTAAACCCTGGTGTCATCTGGTGGGACCTAGTACATTTTCAAACAACCCTAACTCAATAGTGGTTTCTATTGTCAACCGGGAAGGCTTGAAGAGAAATGTTGGTATATAGCGCCGATGCCCCTCTTTTACTTTCACTTTTATCCGCACGGAAAATGACCACGTCCTCTAAAGCGATTTCAGATTCTAAATAGGAATTGCTGGGCGACGACTCTGTTTGGGCAACACTCCTGGGCTTTTTGGCAGAACAAAGTTCGCGAAGCTTTGGTACTTCATTCACGTAGCTAAGCGCATCTCCGTGCATGCACTTTAAAGAGTTAATAATAAACGAACGATCGTTCTCCGGCGATTGTGAATGGAGACATTCATTCAAAACGCAACGCCGCGGAGGTCGGTGACTCCGCAGGAACCGGCTGTACTGAGTTTTCTGAGGTCGTTAAATCATCAACAGAAACTGCCAGGCGACTAGCACGCGTGCGGTGGTTGGCTTTTAATAAATCTCGTTTCTATCTATAACGACCAAGATTAAACGAAATTCCGCCAGGTTTAAGTCGACGCTGGCGGTGGAACCACTCCGGGATATGTGATGTCACCTCCTGCAAAGTGAAAGTAGTTTCGATTCCGCTTCTGAGACAACTGACCCATAGTACACTGTGTCTGTACCACTCGCATTACATGCCTCACTGTCTGCAGCCCGCGGTTTATAGGATGTCCCATTCACTGGTAAGGTGCTAGTTGCCGAACTAGGTGTCTGCCTAGTGGTTCTACAACAGAGGCAAACACGGTGGATACAGTCTAGCTGTGTTGTTGTCAACATTCCGTAAACCTCGTTCGACATGCGATGTGAAACCATGTATCGCAGAAAGCACTACCTGGCGTGATCCCTTGCGCGGAGAAGTGCGGAGAAGTACCGCAAGCCAGTGACCATTTTGGTGGCCACTCGCTGGACACGCCCGATGTCAAATATGTCCTACTGTGTATACGACTTGATTTGCGTTCTCAAGCAATGGTCTTGTATAGACTCCGTAGAGCGATTGAAAAGCATGCCTGTCTATTCGGGGCAAGGCTCTTTTTATCAGCTCAACAGTCCCAAATCCCTCTTTGGCAGCCATCTGTTGGTGATAAGTTAAGAATAAACCGGTCAACAACCAGCTCCCTAGATCCTTTTTAAGGTCAACTTACGTTATGTCCGTTACAGTTTGTGCACCATGTATCACGAATAGGTTCCCGGGGTCGCCTCCGAGAGACATACGCGCGCAATTGCTGTGTTTTAGAGGGAGATTCCATTCATCCAACCAGCACTTAACACGGTCAGGGTCAATCTGCGAAGCACTCGGAACAGAAACATTCCAAATTTCTAAGTCATCAGTAAAAAAGAGAGAGTTGTTGGAAATAAGGTCAGGAAGGCCACTGAAATATGTTAGAAACAATAGTGGACCAAATACGGATCCTGGAGGAACTCCAGCGGAGATTGGAGAAGAAGAAAGGTCCGATCCGGTTTTCACCCGAAAGGTTATGTTACCAAGGAAGGATGTACTCCAGCGGAGAACCTCTCCTTTGATGCCACAAGCTTCAAGTTTATGTAAAAGATGACCGTGTGGGACACGGCCAAATGCTTTAGCAAAGTCGAAAAAGCGAGCATCCGAGATATGGCCATTGTCTTTGGCGTCTTTCAGGCCATCCATGAAAATTGGCATATTGGTTATGCATGACCGATCGGGAAGAAAACCATGCTGAACAGAGGGGAAAAGGTTATGACAATTATCCCTTTCGAGGGATTAGGCGTGAAGGCTGTTCAAAAGGCAAATCGGTCACTATGGTGCGAATCCTGGTGATTTAAATATTTTCGGAAATATAATAGAAATTTTAGGTATAGTGCATACAATAAATCAATTGTAAATAAACAGCGTTTGTGGAAGAAATGAATACACAGAGTAAATCTCAAAAGTATCAGCTTGGCAATAAAAAGCGTTCCACAATTTTTAAGAAAACAATCCGCTATTGGCGTTAGCTCACTATTTCAAGTCTTATAAGTGTGATCATTGCAGTTTTCGAGATGAAATACGTCATCCTATAGCCTAGAAGTATTGAATCGTTCGCTGACGATTCAAGTTCACAACGGTTTACGCGTAACCTGTTGATGCAAAAGTGGCCTTCTCAATAATCAACGACAGAGAAGATCATCCAATTTCGAAACGGTTAGTGAGAAGACGCTCGTGAAAACTAGATTTGATACGGTACTAACTGAATCGATTTACATGAAACTTGAATATCTCACTTCGAACGTAAAAAATCCTTAGAAATTGAAGAAAGAATGTGCTTGTGTAACAAATCTGGCAACCAGGCACCGCTCAGTAATGGGGAACGATAGAACGGAACTGAACTCACTCAAAAAAATGGTCATTGGTTCGGTCGGATCAAAATAATTGATCACGCATCGAGAAATATGATAAAAATCATAAGCTACTCAAGAAAGAGTATGGAAGGAGAAAGCATTATTTTGACAGATAGAAATGCGCAAGACTCAAACTGAATATTAGTATGGGAAACGCTCGAAATAGTTAGTGTAAGAACCAAAAATGGTTAATACTGTTTATTCTTAGGGAACATAATGAAAAATAGAGCCACCATTCAAGCCTAATCAAACAAAGAACAGCTATCTCGAAATGACGCAACATACCACGAAAAATCAACAAAAAGTGCCTCATTTTGCGACGTTTTGAAGATACGGTCGAAACGGAAATATACGACCATACAATGTTGGCATTGTATTTGAGCAAAAACGCTAACACATTGGATAATGAAGCATATATGAAAACGCTTCCCGTTTCCTTGCCTATAAGACGTTCATACTATTTCCCCCTGTCTAAAAGATTTCAGGCAGATACTGTTGAATGAAACGTTGCTTTTAGAAATTGTTGAAAATGACGCTACCATATGGTTGTTTTCATCTTCGGTGTATATGGAACGGCGCAAGAAAAGGATGTCATGTCCCACTCTATCATCGAAAATTTTCAGAAGTAAACTCTACCGCATTGTTTCCAACTCGATTGGGGTCGCGTGGCGTTCGTAGGAAACTGTATACGGAAGAAGGTGAACTCAAGCTGCCCACTGATCACCGGGACGTATACCTCCTTCGTGATGCTAGCTCCAGGGTTCGTACACCCGAGGTTTCCACAGCCTTATATTAACACGGATCGGAAGTCACAGTGAGAAGACGGTGAATCTGCAAACAAACTTTATTTATTTATTTACTCACCGTACACAAGCGAAATTCAACGCAACGAATAAGGGCGCTAGGGAGCTGAACGTGAGAGAACCTCCAGCACAACCGCACGGCAGCCGCCAGAGAGGACGAATGTCAGCAGAAATTCCAGTTGACCTTCAGGATTCGAACAAGTGTCAGCCTGGTTGGGCGGCGTTCCCAACGGCAGTAGCTAAAACACTGTTATCTTAATGAATGTAGCCTATAGTGGTAGAGATGACGCAGATTACTAATATACTTACAAGTAAAACTGCGATACCTACGCCAACACACTAACTCTGATGCTAGTGGTTTGTAGTAAATTTACATTTACAAGGTAATGTGGGCCAGGGCGGTGGTACTGGCGAGGCAACTCTCACGCCGCGGGGAGTTTAGGATTTTGGGGACGTCGATGGTGATCTCGCTACATCAGGCCCCCTAGAATGGTGACTAACATAGGAGGCCTTCTACCTATGAATTTTAATCCTGGGCAACAGCTGCTGTCTTGCTGGCCAGTCGCGCGCGAGCCACCCAACCTGAAAACGCCTCCTGAGGACGTGACAGGGGGTGTGATTTCCTCACTGCGCAGGCACAGAGTGCTACGGCGTTCAAGGTTTTCTCCCTGGGCCCAGCAACTGTTGCTATGCTTCGCGTTAGTCCTGGAAATAAGGAATGGTGAAGTACCTGAACGTTAGAGAAAAAAGCAGATACCCACCGTAACGCGTGTTCTGCAGCGCCTGAAGATATGTACAGTTGTGTATAGGTATCTTCTGTGCAAAACGAGCCATGGCATTCCACCTGCTAAAAACTGTTAGTTGCTGTTCGACAAAAGCATGAAATACACATAATCAATTATCAGCTGTACAATAAATGCAAAGACGAAAAAACTACTCCAGATAGCGCGCAGGACAATGGACGCGCCTCCCTGAACGTGTTGTATGTGGACGAGGGAGTTCATCGAGAGTAGATGCGGGGGGTAACGCTGGGGCTACGTCGGAAGTTTAAGTAGGTGTAGACGGGCTCGAACGATGCCTGTGTTGTCACACTAGTTGGCGAGTCGGTAAATGCGGGTTTGAGGTGGTCAAGCGAGACCGTATGGTGCTGACCGAAACTGTTGATCACATAGGTTTTTGTAGACCGTTTAATCACCCGAAAAGGTCCTTTATACGGTTGTTGTAGTGGTTTCTTTACAGAGTCTGTTCGCAGAAACACGAACTCACAAGTGTTGAGTTCTTTAGGAACATAAGACGTTAACTGTTGAACACGTGTAGCACTTGCTTGTAGTGACCGCATGTAATTGGCTAGTCGGTTAACATAGTCTTGAGTGTCGACAGCAGCTTGGCTT
>JTDE01009474.1:13801-23874 GCA_014338405.1 Paragonimus skrjabini miyazakii | reverse complement strand
AGACGAAACGAGTGCATGCCAGTGAGTTAGCGACGTGGCACGAGATGCCGGCGCGGCCAACCAGAAGATCAATAATCCGGGAGAAAGCACCGCGTCAATCGGAGAGGATTCGCCAACAGATGCGGAGGAACCAACGAACCTCAGAAGGGGGAGGAGTGTTGTATGGCAGGCAGTTTCGCTGTGAGTGGCCATTATGGCAGACGGGTTCCGCCGTCTTTCAGGTGTTTGCTTCTGTCAAAATCTGTTCCTGATATTCGCAGGTGTCTTTCGACAAATTTTTGACGCAAAGCTAACCATTACTTCTACTTAAGCTTAGCCTTCGGATTCGGAGTGACTTTACAATCAACCTTTGTTGAGAAGGAAAATCAGGCACGAGTTTCGTTTCGGATAGAACTGTTCAGTTGTGCATATCCACTCTGTCAGGACTGCCACGCCATTTACTTCAAATTAAGCACCACCGAATTATCACATCTTAACGCTCAAACACCTTCTCCCCTGAATAGCGATCAGCTTTCAGGGAATTCTGGATTTGAGACACAGTTACTATTTTTTGACCGCAACGCGTAGCCGCGAACTCATGAGCTGATACATGGATCGAACTCTTCGACATGCCTCAGGATATACTTGATTAGTGAGAACAGGTTTTATCCACTTCCGACGAGTGTTAACGTAAGCGACGGTGCTATGAGGTTTGAGATCCGTTTCCGACATGTTACGGATATCTCAATTGCGAGGTTATCTACTGCAGTCAACCGAAAGTTAGCGTGTATTTTACTAAGACGATCATGTGACCTGATCAGGATTCACAAGCAAAAGTGGTTGATAATTCATACTCAGTATTATGACCGTACGTTGTATGGCGTCATTTGCAAAGTGATCAACCCAATTGTCACATGAATGCTTGGTCGATTGTTGTGCCTTCGTTTGGAAGTGTTTGGCAGAAACGTTTATCTGAATGCAATGACTGGGGTCAACTGATAGTTATGTTCAAATTGAAATAAATCTACTGTCAACATTTACATCAGGTATTATTGACCATTCATATTTCTTCTAATATCCGAATTCACCAAAGCAGCTGAGGTTGTTTCAGAAGACCTGTGAATTTATATACATGGCCGAAACTGGGAAGATGGGGGAATTATTAGAACAAACTATTGTTTACGGATTCCTGCGTAATAATGTTCATGTCGCAGTAACCGAAATCATGGACTAATTAAGGTGATTTGAACAGATATTTCCAGCAACTCAATTTACTTTCAATAGAATTAGACCTACTATTTTGTTCGTATCACTAGATAATTCAAAGATAGAATTAGTAAATTATGTCACGTATCCAGGGGTGTGTCAGGATAATTATCTGCTTGCCCCCCTCCCCACAAGTTGATCAATCAACTGACATTCTTATGGATGCCCAGAAATTACGTTACTACTATGCAACAATAGAATGGGTTTATACCAAATATACAATCCAATATTGTTATGTTCTGGATTTAAGTGGAGGCGTTGATGAGTCTGTTAGATTTTCTGGGGAAATTAGTCGTGAAAATCAAAAACATCTAAAGTTTTATTGTGTTATTACATAACTGCATGTCTTGTATCTGAGGTTAGAAGCGTTGGAAACCCGGACAAGCATATGTATAATTTATGAGGGATGTACCTTTCAAGTTGCCTGTTGAAAACCTGTATGTAATTGCTGAACCAACAAAACATCTATTCTTATTGATAACCCGTGACGCTTGGTTATAAATCAATACATGAAACCTGACCATCGCTGGAAATATATGATGTGGTACAGGTTTGTTTTGAATTTCAATCGCATGTCTACACACTTCATCCACTAACTTACATTAGGGTATATCTCCTGATCGGAAGGCAAACAAGTATTCATTATTATGATTACTTTCAATCTAAATACCCACCCTTATGGATATATCAATTACATTGAGGGAACGTATAACATCTTTTCATTGTAATGGCAGATCAAACAGTTTTCATCTGTCCACATACATTTTGAGTAAAATGATGTTTACATGGCCTAACTTTAATAGACATATCCTGAGTGTTCTTCTATGACAGAATTCAAAGCAGTAACTCGTAATACTACCTCGGATCGTAGCGACATGTAAATTAGACCGGACGATCTACATTCAAGTTTGTGACTGTTAGTAGAGATACCTGGTGATGATGATCAAGTCTTCTAACATGTTTACTTAAATGTCAGTCACTGGACAACATCGTTTTGTGATTTCGACTGACATTTCGTTGGCATTAGACTCCGTGTTTAATGTTGAATGACAATGTCAAATAAACGGTGAGTACATTTTTCTATGCGTTGCAATTATGCTTGCTGGTACACACACTTGTATGCGGTGGGTAATTCGAAGAACTGTGAGACGACGATTCTCATGTGACTGATTTGGTAAGACAAGTGTCCCATGTTTTCTACATAACGGTTAGGCGTTTGATTAAAAATGCCAACCAGGTTTTCTCCAGTTTTCACATCTTTGTCTCACTGTAAACGTGTAGTTTCTGTTTGGTCTTTTGAGTTGCTTAGCACATTTCCGGTTATTTTCCAGTTTTCTACATCGCACTTGCTTTCATCTGCATACTGCGATTAGAATCATAAATTGTACAGCATAAACTATTGCTATTTGCTTGTTTTTATACTTCGTATTATTCCAAAAATGTATCGTTCTGCGTTACATCACGAAACGTACTAAGGTACATCTCTCAATACCCTTGAACTACCTTTCGGAAAAAGGCGTACTGCGACATGCGACATGTTGTATTTCACTTTGGTCATGTTTTTGGAACTAAACATAAACGATCGGAAGTTGAACCTGACATCAACTGAGCATTGAGCAGCGAATCATCTACCAAAATGAAATGTTCGTTACTGAAGCAGCAAATTTCCGCAGTGTATGACTGCTCGCAGTAACTGTTTGCCGTGATCTAGATTTTCAGTACAGGCACTTTAGTCGGGTCATGAGATGCACATCCGATTCAAATAATTTCGGTAAATTCACACCTGCTTCAGCTATGCACATCCAAACTCATGGATAATTGAAAAGTTTTCATTTTCCCAAGGATCATCTTCATTCCATATATCTATGGCGGCCTGAATGTTAAATTCAGCCGTGATGCTCGAGGGCATCCCATTTGATCAGTGTGTCAGCATTTTTATTTCGGCCATGAATATTAGATGGATCTGTTGGACACAGTCATCTATAATATTAGCATTACAAACAGTAATTAAAAGTTCGACCGTCCAGTTTGTCCAGTATAACTGAAGTCCTCCATATTCAATTGTATAATAGCATTGTTGCTTACACATATTGAAGTTCGTGCACAAACAGACCACCGTTAAATCATTCATGCTGCAAGACAACCGTTGTATTAGCTTCCACGTCACTGTTTCTCGTGCAGTTTTGCTTTTGTAAACAAGCTTGAAAGTTTGTCGTTCTAATCTGTAGGCTGTTTTCAATTGTACTTTTATTGACCATGGAATAAGCACCATTCTTCTCGACCATTACACTTTGAAGCGTCCAATCAAAGTTGCAGTCATTAACGTCCACATGTGTGAACTGAATAAGGCAAAGTGACTTGAAATCTCACGCTATTTTACCAGTCTGATAACACAGATTGGAACTAGTAAACTATCTACATCACTCACGAATTGCCTGCTTCACGTTTATGTATTCTTCATTGTTTTTCAGTTAAAATTGAACCTGTGAAACTCTGAAGTTTCCGAACCAATGTAATTTCGCAAACTGTGAGCCAATCTACGATTTCACCAATGCGTTTCCACCCAAACGTAAACCGTCAGTGTAGCAAAATATGGAACATTAGTGACTTCGATATTATCAAGCGAATTGTATGCACACAACTATGCTTTTATAAATTGCATGACGAATTTGAACATTGGAGTGGGGAGTGATGTACGGAATCCCGTAACACTTGAACTGTATAAGAATTTAGTACACGTTTTGCTTGTCATCTAGATGACGCAATTCGGTCGCTTAGTTGAATTGGAAGACGACAATTATATTTGCAAATGTTTTTGCATGTTCACTAGGTTTTTACTTAAATATCCACCATAGAATTGACCCAATTCTATTTCAATTTCTAATTCGCTTTCGTACGTCGTTCAAAGAAATCATCGCCATAAAACCAATGTGTACTTTCAGGATTTGAAGTCAAACGTATCGGAGGGGGGCATTTATGTGCTAGATACGCATCGATTAACCACGGTATTCATGTGGTTTTGAATCCGGTTGCCGATAAGTGTTACGCATTTCTTCAACGTGGTATGAACTACGAAGTGATAGACGCACTGGAAACATTATTTTGCCGCACATTTCATTATTTAACTGGGTTTTCTCGTTCCCAGTTTTTCTGATTGTGCAACTAATCTAGTTTGAGCAATCTGACGTAAATTGTAACCAGTCGATTAGCAAGTGTTCTATCCTAGTAGGAATAGCATCACGTATACAAAAGTCGTAATGTTTTCAATTTACTTTTACCAGTAGAGCATGTGTGCGGGTTTGTGAATCAGCTGTGTTCGTGAGCAGCATCTGGAGGCCATCATATTAAACCGATTTGCAATGCCAATACTCGGGTAATATTGTTCATTCAAGCACACTGACCGGTTAAATCATAAATCCAATCAAATTAAGAAAAAATTCATAACTGCTATCGGCCAGTTTTATATCGGTCACAATAATGGTTATTTAACTGTCATTAGAATCCATTCTTTTCGGTTTTGTCAGCGGAATGGGATTTCTCTAACAATTATCTTGTGTAACTTGGTTTGTCTGTGGACAGAGACTCCATCTCACCTGGACGTGCACACACCGAGAAAACTCATAAGTGCACAAGGGATTTCTACATATTATAATATGGTTGCTAGTTTCTGATAATTGTGCTTCGCTGGATTGCACATTTCCATTATAATACTTATATATTTCTCAACATTTACTGTGAACAGGACTACACACAATTGAGTAAAGTGAGCACATTCGGTTGATTTTAAGTGGTTATAGAAACAGCATGTTAAGGCACCGCAAACGCTCTCCAGCTGAATCGGCAACGCGAGTGTAACCAACAGCAATTTCACATTTTAGCCTAGTTGTCCACAAAATTTTCTGAATAATGTGTAAACCATCAAATGCTCCAGTAGATCGACTGCTCAGGCTGGATTATCTTACAGTCCACTCGATTCACCTTGTAACACAGAAATCTTATTATTGATATGCAGTCCATCATTGCTTAGTAAACCTTCCACACGGCTTTCCAGCAGCACAGTTTCAATGCAGTTATGCGGAAGTTGAAAAGTTGAATACTCCCGCCCGAGTAATTAAGTCATGAATCATTTGTTGTTGAAGTCCACATGAAACAGTAGACTAACGAATATCAAGCGTGAGACCGAATGCGAGGCTCCCTGATTTTGCAGATGGAGCGCTTGTAACGTCTGTATACACTGTTTATTTGCTCGGTTGAATTCAGCCGAAGTCCAAATTTCCCGTAACTGCGTCTTCGAACTAATCACAGCTACTCCATTGTTGATTTATCCTCAGAAACTTCCATGTGATATGCTTATACATATATTGATGTCCTATGCGTTTAACGGAAGATTCCAGAGTTTGCTGGTGCGGAATTTTTCAGAACGCACCAAGGCTACATCGTGTTGTAACCAGAAATAAACCCATAGTTCTAAACACTGCATTGAGTCTCCTTTGTTTCTTACTGACCATGGTTTGTCACTAGCAACTAAACTTTAGCAATAAGTTTAGTGTCAAATGTAAACAATTCTATAACGATGGTGCTTCCATCTTCGATAGCCACCCATCGATCTCGCACACGTTTCACACAGGAAAGGTTGTCTTCTCAAACAGAGAAGTCGTCACTTTTGAAACAGCTTGTAGTTTTGCGTACAATGCTAAAAGCACATATTGAATATTCGTATGCGTAGCTGTTGCCGAATTTGACGGGAAATACTTCTTCGATGTTTCTGATGCTCAATTTCTAATAAATCTTGATTTTGTAACCTAAACAATTGTACCCAGTGATACACACTATGGTACCGGAATCAAGATAACCGTGTGTTTTCCTTGCTTTTGTCATGGGTCGCACGAGACGTGTCTTTGCTGTTCTGTTTGGGTTTTCCACGGATTTGTGAAGTAACTTCATGAGTTCCCACTTTAAAGTTTGTTCCATTCCAAGCAACCGAGTTGCGCAATCACAAACGATTTCTCTGTTGATGCCGGCTGTCTCAGTTAAGATATGTATCTATTTGCTTCATTCGTCTAATTGCTTCATTGTTCACTTGGCAGCAGCTCCAAACATTTGATGATTAATCACTGTTCAGCATTTGTTTACGCTTTTCTGCAGCTCTGTTTGATCGTAACAACCAGGATTACAGCCGAGATGTCTGATCCCAACATTATTGATACTATGGTAATACTTATTTTCACAACAAATAAGGCGTTTAAACCCTCACCAAGGCTTCATGTTGATATATGTCCGGGTTAGGGTTTCATTGTAGTGCGTAGGGCAGTGTGTTGAAACATTTTCAAGGCTACTCACACGGAGAGCTTAATTATCGAACAGTAACTTTAGATTTCTTAAGTGTTACCAGTTTAGTTCCTTATGGAGGATTTTGCACGTTTGTGGTTGACGGAGGCATATTTGTTCAATCTTTTCTAAACCTTCCAAATCGTAGTTAATGTTTGCATATTTACGTCCCTGTCTGTAGCGGTAGATAACTTCAACGTTATGATCTCACCTGAAATGTAATGATGGTTTCTACCAGGAAACCTAGAAGCGAGTATTGCGGTGTGGTTATATTAAAATGGTGTAATGTAGTACAATTGAAATTTGGTTTGATCAAAATGAATGTGCAAAACTGGGAATCAGTAAACCGATGTTGAAATGCGTAGGACCATTCATTCAAATTCGGTGTCAATATAGCAAAGTACACTTCACATTTTGTGAAATCAAACCAGCAGGCTCCGCGCCGTGGATTGAGCTCAAGTTATTTCACCCAGTAGGCGTTGTATGAGCAACCCGGACGTTTTCCGTTGACATAGTTAAGGATAGATTGAAGTTGCCTCCGGGCAAAACCCTTTTCATATTTCTGCGTTTCTGTGTACAAAATACGATACTCTCCGACTTGTCGTCCATCATAGAACTGACTGCCTACACGCTGCAGGTGACATGCCTCAGTATCGTGGGTTGCATATCCTGTAATCTAAGATGAATGAAATGGTTTTAGGCGTATGTTTAATGAAGACTATTTTACACGGTGATTTGCACACAATGTTGTAACGTTCGCCATTTTGGCATTCCTAACGTGCTCATTTGGGACAGTGTTTTAAAAATAGTTGATTGGGACTGCATTATAATGTAATATTTGAGACTGGAACGGAAAGTCCACGAAAATACATCCATAAGAATATATACAGTATATTACTTCACGTGTGTCTTACTTGTTCGCAGAACTCTGCAGTAATGGGACCTGTGATGCTGAGTTCTAAAATGTAACCCGTGCGGGGGAAAATGATGGGTTTATAACGGGTCACATGTGAATATCCTAATGGAGGTGGATTGTTTGAATTGACGTTCAATGCTAAAATTACTGATATCCATCAGGGAGCTGAACGTTTTCTGAATTTACGCACATTCAACCCGTGCTCATGATAAAAAACTTTAATCGAACGCGCGGTTACTATTGTTGATGACGTCACATACTTTATTGTAGCGCCTTCACCGTGAGGACTGGATGGTTAATGTAATACCTATTACGCTGAACATGTTAAAACAGCTCTTTTCTCAACAATCTGCGTATATCAATATCGCCTGTGCACGTCTGAATGAGAATGAATGCCGGAAATGTTTCTAACATAGGCAAAAATCTCAAAGAAATGTTAAAGAGTTTGTTTTTATCATGTCAATGACATCATCGTTGGAACATTTAGAAACATCTACCCACCATTGTTGTGAAGTGTCTCATGTATATCCGGATTATCTGAAATGTATCCATTTACAAACTGGTTAGTATACAAGTTGTTATGCCCATTAGGGTCATATTTTAATAAGACAAATTATTCTCATTTCACGCTGTATTTTCAAATGAAAACGATTCATCTTTTACAAATTTCAAACTCGATTTTTATTGAACAAGTCAATTCCAGAGAATTAACGAACATGATACAAGTGACCACAATTGTAGTATATTCTAATTCACGCTATTCAGCACTTTCAGATAGTACTTACGCTAGCATGGTTAGTTTTATTCACGTTTGCAACTAAATTTAATGCTCATTGAAAATACATTCATACTATCAGGAACCATATGTTCGCCATCTATATGTAGCATGCAATTGAACATAGGTCATGCACTGTAGCTGACAAACATACGTAAATGCAAGAGGAAACATACGATGGTTCTATGGTAATATTATGTCTAGTAGGTATTCATCAATGTTAATTTCCACTGATTGAATTGGACATGGGCTAACTGTTAGGAACTAACTGCAGAGCACCTAAACTTCATCCAACTATCAGAGTCATGTTACATCTGCCTACACCGCCAGCATTTCAATGAAATCTTCTACATTAAGTAGAATTTTTGCGCGGTTTCCATTCATCTATGGAACGAATAATAGAATATATTGCAAATATGCAATGGTTCGTGCATGACTAATAAAATATATAGTCGTCAAATCTCACCGAATCTTCTTCGGGGCACCAAGTATTCTGCAGTAGTGCCACATTGAATGTTTTCACCGTTAACTTCCGTATTGATTTTCCACATCAATTCGCTTGGCAACAAACCTTGTAAGTTTGAAATATTGACAGTTATATGATATTTCAATATATTGTGCCTATAACCCATAGCAATGGGATTGGATAATGTTCCATGAAACCAGCCAGCTGGAGATCAAGACTTTAACTGGAAGAAAGTATAAAACAGAATACATTGATATTATTAGATACAACGATTTATCTGTTATGCAGTATGAGTTGCTCGAAGTGTATAATTAATCTGAGGTTTTTGTTATATTCGTTGTTTGTGTAGATATTGAAGTGTTTGAAAACTCTTTATAGCGGTATATATCTAGTAACTTACTTTAATCAGTGCATCTATATTATATCGGTGCGTTTCGTCCAAGTGAATGATTGTCCCTGAGAATAGATTGCAGTTCAAATGAGTGAGTAAAAATGTGATGACTTAACGTGAACGTAGGCGTGAACAATCGAGTACCACCAAGACGGAAATATGCATGACTCTTCATGAAATAAAACAGTAATACTATGTGTTCACTTCCAGCTAAGAAGCAAATCAATGTGCATAGTACAAGAAGCGCTGCATCAGAATACATGACTTGGTAATGGTTATAATGCAACAGTCAACACTGATAGAATTCTATTCGTATGTAGACTGTTTTCTTCAGAACTGCTACTTACTTATGCATTGACTGACACAAGAATTCCATACATAGGTTATGAGTATAAAAAAAGACAATGCGTTCACTGTCTTCGGAGATGACGAAATGAATTTCGGAATTACCCTCGTTTGCAAGCGCTTCTATTTGAAGCCTCCCGATAAGACTGCTGAATGAATAGTCGCATGCGAACCAATTAGAATTGTTCCCGTGTAGGCAGGATACAAAACGTGGCAGTCAACCAATGGGTGTGACACGATCACTATACAGTAAGTGAGGTCATTTTTTCGATTTCCTCAAAAACCGTTCACGCATGACACACACTGGCGTGAAGAGGCCATTGCTATCATTAGATTTGTGTGCATCATAAGCTGTTTTTGATTGGACCAGAATAGTTTAGCAGTTGTAACTTTTTGCCTAATTGGTTCCTGAGTGGTGTACCGAGAGAGTGAAAGTAACTGACAGCTGCACATGTTAACCACCAGTCTCTTGCCGCTTGATTCGAGACAACGGACTTAAAGCTATTGATCACCCATTTGTACAGATATGATTTATGTAATAATACCATAACTGGCGAAACGTATGTTTGAAGATAATAGGAAAATCGTTTAGAAATTTTTACTTGCA
>JTDE01009469.1:4625-15983 GCA_014338405.1 Paragonimus skrjabini miyazakii | reverse complement strand
AGTGTCATCCAGTGAACTCACCTGCGGATCGTAGTGTGTAGAGTTAGTCGCGGAAATAGCGTGTGTGTCGCTGGGCTTGGCACAAGGTGCGGAAGAGGTGGCTGTAAACGTGTTTTCATCCTCCACAGGGCTAGCGGATTTTCCGTCTTCTGTGGTAGATGGTGCGGTTAAACGTGGCCCAGTAAATGGTTGATCCGGGGAGTCAGTTTCTAACTTCCTATTCACCAACTTACGTCTTCTTGTGACTGGGATTAAGCCTATGCACTCACTGCATACCCATTCTAACTCGCGATACTTCTTGTAAAGGTTGAATACATACTGTGTGAGCTGCGAACATTGAACGCTGAACGCCAGTAGGCATACGCTACACAAGATATCAGAGTTGTTTGTTAAGAGGTGGCTTCCACCGCATTTGCGTTTGATAAGCCCGCAATGGCTACGGGTCTCGTATCTCATTCTAGTAATTAGACTGAATGAACGCGATATAATGTCTGTGTTGTTTACAGAACTGTCAGAAAAAAAGCAAGAATACGAGACAGGAGTTAACGACTCTGCAAAAAAATGGACGTTGAGGTCAGACTAAACTGGAAGTCCTACAGAAAATTAGATGCTGAGGTGTTGAGCAATAATTAGTAGACACGAAAGTACTGAAACAGTTGCCTAAACGTAAACAGAAAACGCCAAATAATTTTAGAAGAAGAAAAAACCGAGACAACCTGGTTCAAACTCGAATCGCCCACGTCAGCGTTAAATTGTAAAGCTTAGGAGTAAAATAATTATTATTGAGACTTTTTGGAGGCGGGATGGTTGGGAGCTTAGAGCAAGAATGTTGGTCAGTAGCGTCTGTGGGGGCTACTGGCTCAGACCCGCATATCCTTCTGAACAGTCATATGGCAGCCGAATAGGCAAAAAGCACTCAGTACTTCCGATCCATCGATGATGCTGGATCTCGTGCCCATTATTGGTTTATAGTTTGAGAACAAAAGCGGTAAGTGGTAGCGTAATAAAAAGTAGTAGGCGACAGGGAAAGAACATAAAGCGAGGAAGTAATAAAACCGAGCAATTATCTACCCACATAATAATCCGCTAACATGATACGTTGAACAGTGACGATAGTTATATGAAGTTCGATGCTCAGAACACTAAAAATGAAATACAAAATAGATACGGATACTGTGACTAAAGTAAATTAATATGTAACGAAATTAGTACTTTATTCGAAAACGAGTAACGGTGATCGTACGTAATTTTTTGATGCGCAGTGCACCGATAGGGTAAAGACATTAGTGGAAAATGACAGCCAGAAAATTTGAACCGAATATCCAGTTACCCGCGCAAGCTGTGATGCTTATTAAGACTCTTCGGTTTATCCTGCTCCTGTTGGAAGTCGTGTTGCATTTGCGATAGCTCGCTACGGTGGCCTGCTGAAATTGACGGAAGTCGACTTCGAACAGGCCAAATGACTCGAATAGTTTTGATTCTATGTTCGACTCAAAGTGTTACTGGAAAGTATCAGTCAAATCAACGGTGAACGACACTATACAAGCTTCGGGAACAGCGACGTACTCGACATCACTTGTGCATTTATAGCAGTTGGGTTATCAAATTTTCCAATGATGTGGCCAGTTTTCACTTAATGCTGTTGACCGTGAATCTCCATCTGCCATGGTTTTGACCAATGACAGACTAATGTATTCACTGACTTGATGTATGAACCTAATTCGCTGAAACAGTTTTGTTGTCCACCGCTGTAGCAACTGATGAGAACATATGAAGTGGCACTATCAATTTGCAAAACCTGACTTCCAATTTTACTACTTAAATCCGTAACTGAACAAGGATACTCTATACTACTTCACTGGTTCGATTTACACTCGTCAAATGTGCGCTGAATGGACATCCGCATAGCGAGAGACCTGGCCCCAGAGGATGGTGAATGCCTGAAGGCTGTCCTAAAAGAACCTGATGATATAAAAGATATTGGTAGTCCGACTTGTTTATTCAGAATTTTCAGATCAAGCGGAAAATGCCTCAAGCCTGTGGGAAACCCCTAGTGTTTCCCCCTGTTTCCACTGGGCAGCGAGGAGCGGCGGAGCCTTCAGCAAGACCACCCGCCGTTCTCTCCTTCAGAGATGGGGGAAGCAAGTTTAGATCGGACGAGAGTGGTGTACTCAAACGTTCGCAGCCTCTTAAACAAGCTGGATGAGATAGATAAATGGGTTGGCAGTAATAACTCCGTAGTCATGGCCCTTGCTGAAACGTGGTTGTCAGAGGACTTGATGGACGCTGAAGTCTTCCTCCGCGGATATATCCTCTTCCGCTCGAACCGCTCCGGTGTTAGTGGTCGACAAGCAGGAGAGGTGATGCTTTTAATTTGCGATGACATTTCCGCCACTCTCGTGCCAGCCATAGCCGATGATGACGGTACTTCCGAGGGACTGTGGTGTAAGATAAAGTTAACACCAAACAGCTCCACTATACTCGGTGTTATGTATCGCTCTTATGGATTGTTTCCACTTCAAGTGTTTGACGACTTAAGGAAGTTTGGAGCATCTAACCACTGCTTGATATTGGGGAATTTCAACGCACTTAACATCAACTGGGAAACACAAGTATGCACTAATTGTTCAGACCGTTTTTCGGAGACACCGCTTCGGCTGATCGTTGATGAGTTGTGTTTGTACTAGCATGCGGAAGCTTCTACACGGTAACAGACTGAATGCCGCCCTAGGTTGAATTCGGTGTTTTCTACGTTATAGTTCGACATCAACCATGTTGACATCTTGCCCCCAATAGGGAGTAGTGACCTTGCGCTACTGGATATATCGTAGGCAAGAGGTAAACTGCGGGTAACACCTACCCCGGTTGGACGGAATATTTGGAGGATTCCTTTCGGAGCAATGACAGGGACTGCGCGCGAATACAACTGGGGCAACAGCACGGACACCGTTTATGTGAGTTCGTGCAAAATCATAGATAACCTGCTGAGTCTCGCAAAACGGTTTGCACCGGCGTCCAGTGGTCGTTCCCACTCTAAAGGGTCATTGCGGTTCGATGTCCAATTTTATGTCATCCTCAGACGCAGACACCGCCAGTGGATGAACCAACGGGCTGGTCATGGTGCCTACAATGCTTGCCAGTAGTCACGGAACGAACGTAATGTCATGAAGATATTAAAGCATCAGCAATACGAAGAAAGGCTGACCGCGGAATCCGCCACAGCACACAAGAGGCTGTAGACGTACATTCGCCGACGAACCAGAACTAAGGCGGAAATCCCGGCACTGATGGACCAGAGCGGAAACAAGGTGGTTGAGGACTGGAGTGAAGCTCAGCTAATGGCTGGACATTATGCTCCGGTTTTTCTCTAGGATAATGCAAAATCTGCCTTGCCCGATCACAGTGGACCATGCCTGTTCGACGCGTATAAAGCGTTTAAGTGGTGGGTCGCGATCGATGTCAATAAGTCCCCCGGTCGGTATAACGTCCACTCTTCGTTGATGCGTTAACTGGCGGTGAAATTGGCTGTGCCACTGACGAACCTAAATCAACAGTCCTTCAACGAAGGTAAACTACCAATGAAGTGGAAACGGGTAATTATTGCGCCTGTGTACAAGGGAGGATGACGAACGAAAGCCGTCAACTGCCGACCGGTATCCTTGACTTGCGTACTTGGTGAAGTAATGAAGCGGCTGATTGCCCGTTGTCTCTAGGGGCATCAGGACCAACTCTTAACTCTCAGCGAGAAGCAGCACGGATTCCGTAGGGGGCGATCTTGTTTGACGAACCTCCCGATTGCCAGAGAGTGATGAATAGAAACGAGAGCGGACGGAAAGACTCTGGACGTAGTGGTTCTCGACTTCAGCATGGCGTTCAACAAAGTGACGCATAATCATTTGCTCACCAAGTTGGTGGCGCACTCTGTCAGCTTTCCTATAACAAATTGGATAGCAGACTTCCTCCGCAGTAGATCATTCGCTGTATGGGTCAATCAACAGTTTTCGGAATAGCTGCCCGCCCCAAGTGGTGTGCCACAAGGGTCAGGGCTTGAGCACTTGCTGTTTCTGGTCATCATCAATGATCTGTTGGACCAGTTACAGTCGCCTGCCCTCGTCTTCGCGGATAACATGAAAGTGTGGAGGACAGTCTCTTCAGATGAGAATGGCGATATATTGCCGCAGGACTTAGATACGCTTCCAACATATACAGTGCAATGGGGCTTGTCCCTAAACCCGAAAAATTGCTCCTCCATGCACCTGGGAGATACCACGGATGTCAAGGCAAGCCATGTTAGAGGTTACCTATCAACACAGTGTAGTATAGAACGTGACCACTGGATGTTGGTGCCTGACACGCATAAAAAGCAGACTCACACAACACAAGCTTGTGTCGAAACCAGGAGTTTGCTTGGGGCTATCCGTCGATCCTTTGCTAAATTGTCCAAGGGGGCCTTTTGCGCACTCTTCTCATCTCATGTTCGTCCAAGACTAGAGTACGACCACGCCGCAGTTTTCCCATGTACACGAAGTGAGGTATCTCAACTTAAAAGTATACGGAGGGCAGCCACACGCATGGTTATCGCGATGAGGGCCCCTCCTATAACCGACGGCTAGAGTACCTGAACATGCACCCTCACAGGTACAGGCGGCCCTGCGGAGACGTTATTTTGATACGCCGCATTTTGCGAGGTGACATGAGTGAAGAGCTCAGAGCAGACTTCCCCCTCCGAAACGAGCATAGATGCCGGAGTCAACCACTCACGATTCTCAAAAAACGATCGGCACGACTTCATGCGTATTTCCACTGTTACGGCGGGCCGTTATTAGCTGGAATGCGCTACCAGCGCTGAAGGTGCTAGCACCCAACGATGTGGCCTTTAAGCAGCTCCTATATGACCATGTGGTAGGACGCTGGATAAAGGAGAATACTGGAAGCCCTGTGTACGTTCTTCCGACGAACGTTGAGTGACGTACGTATGACCAACGACGCTGAATACCAAAATCAAGTCAAGTCGCTGGAAACCGTGGTACTATCGACATAAACAATATGATCAATTACAAGGAACAAACCTCAAATCGTTTGCGTTCGTGGGATCAGGTACAATAGTTGGCCGCAATAGGCCGTCAAGGGTCCAACAGACACGACAAGTACAAACACAGGCGACCGACAGGCAAGGACTAACCGACGAAATGCGATCGGATCGGTCTAATGTGTGTCTAAATAGCCGGCTTTCAGGCAGGCTGGCTAATCAGCGATAGTTTCACGGCGGCCCATAGGAAGGCCAGATTCACAGGGGTGGGGAGGGTGTGACGGGCAGACAACAATGGGTATGTGGGCAGGTGAGTGAGGTTCAATAATTGAGAGAGGCAAAATGGAGCAATTAGTAAAATTAGACGCGGGTTGTGAGAATAATAAGGACAGGCGTCTATTTAGGCGGGGTCAAAGGGCAGAGTTGAACAGGGTCAATCGAAGGGAATTTTGACTTCCGAAATCGTAATGCACCATGCTTATTCCGATGTCGAGACAATTAGTGAAGAGGCTCATACAGTCGGCGACTCCTGCCTTCTATCAGTGAATAATGTACAATGGATTTCAGTTCCATTGGCCTGAATTGTCCTCAATTTCATTGGTTGATTTGGAGGGAGCGTGAACTGACTTGTGTGGGTGAGTGGTTCATCGGCCGTGGACTGTACATAGGCTGATGTGGGACGCGGTGGCTCCTTATTGGCTAGTGCGTGGTACGATTTGGAGGTACGTGCGTTGGTTGTCAGATAACCGGTTATCGCGCAGTATGTCGGAACAAGTGTACCTCAGCGCAATTTTTCTTGCCTACTTTTTGGAGGGTTTCCGTTTTGACGCCTTCGCGAAATTCGCTTAACGGTTGCGAATGTTTCAAAGGCAGACTGGGACGAGTTATGTTAGAAGGAATTGTGTTCCACGTGTACAGTACTTCCGGGATTCTGGGAAAGAAATTTCGGAATGTGTGATTTTCAAGCAGTGCTACCATTTTCGTGTGCACTGTGCAAGAAAGAGCATACGGACTGAAGATGTGAATCACAGGTGTGTTTGTCGTGTGTTTTCCGTATAATATGCTGCTGCAGGTTTGAGGATTTTCAATGCCCCTCCGTCATCCATGTATCGTACGAGGACGGAGGTCTGTGTGTATCACACAGTTATCTTGTCCACAATCCTCGGACAGTGTCCGTTGACTCGGGCGTTTATCCAGGCAATCGTAGGCTGAAAAGTACAGCGGAGTAAGCTGTGTGTGGGTTGTTGGACAGTCTCCATAAGACGAAGGAAGTAATCAATTACGTCAGGCGTAAATATGATGTAGTAATGAATCGTAGCGATGTGAGGTTGTTAAGACGGAGAAAGCGATTGCGGGAAGATGTTAGAACCTTTCGGACCGATGTATTTGAAAACGGACGATGAAGGTAGACTGTTGATATTATCATTCACGACGGAGAGGCTGCAGGAATTGTACTTGCATTGTGGGAGTGTAATAATGGCGGATTCAACTGCGGATTGCAACAACGGTGCGTACCATTTACGGCACGTTGTTGTTACATATTGTAATGGTAAATGTAGGGAAGTATTCTATAGTTTCTTTCCAAACGAAAGTTTGCTTTGTTACGAAGTCATGTACAAGGTTATGCACTAATCAGCTGATGCCAACAAGGGACTTCCGGACGATTGTTGTAGACAGGCATCATGCAGCATGCCAGGTGAGAAGTACGACTGGACAATGAAGGTGCTGAAACAGTCTTTCGATATAGCTTTATCCGGCGAAAACGTTTTGGTGGGGTCGCCAGGTGGTTTTGACCTGGGGTTTACCAGCCGTCCGCGTACTCAATCGAGGGTAAGTCAACCGTCCACGTCGGGTTCTGAATCAAAACGTAGAAAACAATGCATATCGCAGACATCTCCACAGTAAGCTCCGGGAAGCGACCGGCCATGATGGACGACACGGAGTTTGTTAACAGTGTTTAAGTACGCCGGATTTGTTGCGCTTCATCGTCCAAGTATATCACTAGAAATGGTAGGCATGATGTCTGTAGAAAACACCTTCCGCCCATGGATGACGAACACTGTTTGGGTTGCGTTCAGGATTACTTGGATGGTGAGGACGTAAGTAATTGGGTCTGGTGTGACCACTGTTGCCGTTGTTGGCATGGGTAATGTGCAGGACACCCAAATGTCCTGGACACTTTACAATGTCACTTTTGCTAATGAATTTCACGTTTTACGCTTAACAGTTTGCTATACTTGCTTTCATTGAAGCGTTTACTATGTAATTTACATCGCCATCGCTTGCGTGCATTAACCTCTTTATACCATGCAACACAATGCAACTCATGCGCTCATTCCGTTTCCTCCCGCCCATTCCATTTCGCCGCACTCGTCAGTTTCATATGTTACGTTGCAGGGTGGGCGGGGTCGCTGCAAAATCCAGCCCCTCTTCAAAGTGGTGCAGCGATGGAAACCATCTCCCAGATGGGCTTACGGGGCTCTGGTGCATAAACCATCGACCTTTGTATATTTGAAAGTTGCAAAATATACATTTATCATCACTACGTATCCCAGCCGTTTACCCTAAACTAGATGTGGGTGCACTCGGTGCAATAGAAGCGGGTGCGTGCAACCGAGATGCTTGACCAACATGCAATGATACTTCGGTTGCTGAAGTACTGCATCGTCCGGTTTAGATACCTGTTGAGCATTGAAAAACTTCACTGACATAAGGCGCCGGTATCTAGGTGGTAACGTACAGTGGGATACATGCTCCGGTTAATCAGCTGCCGTAGGTATGACATAAAGGAGGGAACACCTTGTCAATGTTCTACAGTTTCACCACTGCAGGCAAACTGTGTTTGTAACAGAGGGCAACACTGTGATCAGCAGGCAACGCAGCGTCACTCTCAGGGTTCCTTAAAAGTGACACACACCAGTACATGGGGCGTCGCAACCAAAAGCGTAGAATTGATGACATTCACAAGCCGAATTCCACGCGACACTTGAAGGCGCTATGGAATTGGACGTGAGAGGACCTCAAGCACAACCGCGTGGCAGCCGCCAGAGAGGAAGAATGTCGATGTTAACTCCAGTCGGCCTCCAGATAATAAACAAGCGTCAGACTAGTGGGGCGGCTGTCCCAAAGGTAATAGCTAAAACATTGTTATCCTGATGGGTGTAGTCTGCAGCAGTAGAAATATTATATATATATATATTATCATTATACAGCCACGAGTTAAATTGGGACACCCTCACCAACACACTAACTTCGGTGTTAGTGATTTGTTGTACATTCACACTCACAATGTAATGTGAACAGGCATGGTTGCACTAGTAAGACAACTGGGGCATTAAACACAAATCGTGATTCTGAAGACATCTACGTTGATCTGAATTCAAGGCTTCCCAGGTGGTTTCTTTCGAAATGACTTAATTTTCACTCTTAAGTTTGCCAGTAGTGTATCTTCCTTACGGCCGGTAATAACTCTTGCCACGACTTCATGAGGCAACCGCGTTAGCCACTGCGCCAGTGACCTCACATTTTGCACGACGGGATTATAACATGTGAACCCAAAACCACTTTCACTTGTGAGTAATTACCATTCACTTGCGGCGAAAGCTGACCAGTCGAGCCTACTTTCGTAACAGTCCAGTCGTCAAACAATAAGCTACAACAGCAGAGGGAGCACATAATGCATCCCAAGTTACGACAATCGGACCACCGCCAACCGAAGGCGAAACAGTACATGAAGCATCCTTCCACTCCCTGCAGTTTTTCATCGCTTGAGAAAATGGTCTTCAAGCAAGACTTCCTTTCCTAGCAGTTCACCTTTAGGGTATGCACGATTAACTTGAAGAAGACTCCGTCAACGGGGCAGTAAACAATTCAAAAGTAGCACAGACACAATGAAACATCAACTAACACTGTGGCCATGTGCCATTTACTGGATGTTCAGCCTAACACGATCAAAAGCAAAGAGATATTGATAGAGCAGAAATTCTAATTCCATCATTTACCCAGGTTGCGCCTACACGCAGGTGTGCATATCACCTTATGAATCTGTCTAAACAGCATGCACTAGCGGTGGATCACAGTCTAAAAACATCGTCAGGCTTACATCCATCGAACACTTACTCAACTAACAAAAATGCCATAATTCCTATTCATTGACGTTACTCAGTCTGGAAGACACGTGATGACCACCAGCACAGACGTCATTTGAAAATACCAACCCCTTATTGTAACAGGCAGGCCAGGCGTTCTGGCTTCGTATACCCGTTACACTCGAAAACCAACGTTAAGCAACATGGAGACACCGGGGGACAGCGTTCTTCTAACGTAAGGGTTCTAACGATAGTCCTGTGAAAGGGGGCAATAGAAGCAAGCGTGAGTTAAAGGCCCAGTAAGATATGCACAGCTGCGTCGAATCCATAAATAGAAAGTACCTGTGAATTCTCTGGGATATTGATGGTTGTAAGTTATCCGGGTTATTATAATATTCGGACGAGTCGCAGCGGGTAAAATAGAGCAAATCGGTTGTAGTCAATGTTTTTGTTTTAATATTCCGGTCGCGTAGGCCAATAATGCGTACCTTTTCAATGAGTTGGCAGTTAATTGGAAATTTTACAAAAGTTAGAAACTGCGTTGAACAAGCAACTGAATGTTCTAACATAATAGAACTCAATTTCCTGAAAGTAGAAAAATAGCCTCTTCTTAGAATGCTAGTCTAGTTATGCAAGAAAGCTTGATTTGTCTTCCGACGATCAAATTACTGTTCGGTCATATAGAATGAGCTTTTTATAAAGCTGCAAACGCGATATTTTATGGGAACTGTTGTTGAACTTAGCATTGCATGCAAAAATTAAGTACGCCGGTGGTGTTTTCCCAGGTATATTTGGCATTAATTACCAGTAATTGCTATCGACAGTATGAAATATTCGCAGCACAGTTAGTTTTCTAGTCGCCGTGAGCATAACTGGAATCCTCATAGAATGTATGTCGGAGACCACAGAAAGACCGTAAAAGTCTTACAAATATATGTATGCCTGTGACTGCTCCACTCATTTTTCGTACCTTAGGAGTTATGCCAAGCTGTACCCCACGCTTAGACACATATGACTACTTCGCTCACTCGTCTTACCTTATAATTTAGGCGAAACTGTACTCCACGCTCAGAAACTTATAACTACTCCGTCTATTTGTCCTACCTTACGAATGTTGCGAATGTTGATATGAATGGTGTATTTGGGGCCTCGGTTATAGTCGGTACATACCAATTCCGGCTTGCTTCAACGTGTCATGGGGCTGTTCGTTCGCTTGATTTCATTCCGAAGATGGAGACGGTTTATCAAAGGAAGTCCTCGTGATCGCGTGCATCAAGTCTGATATCTGCAAGGTAATTCATGTACGTTTGTAAATGAACTCAGAGAAATTGTATCGTTCGCCAGTATGGTGTTTCAAGACCGAAACGAGTTGGAAACGGCCATTTAGGCGCGAGAAGAGATTTTTCAGATTTTTCATGGAATATTAAATTGCATATTACGGGACAAATATAAAGATTTTATCGAGTATACTAGTGGTGTTGCAGTGGAAAAAATCAGTTGTACCTAAAAATTGCCCATAATCGCATTTTTGTTGAAAAAAATGTGTCGCCATTTTTTTCAGTATATGCTTAATGTTGGCTTTCCTAATCGATTTCACGTTCCGAAAATGCTTCCATTGGGATTTTCGTGATGGAATACATCTTTCCACATTCCGGAAACGCCCAATTTCGCGCGGTTTTGGATATATAATAGAATTAGTAATTTTCGACCACGTTATGTTCATATTGCATCGTACACGAAATATTACGGTAATTCCTAATGGAAACTATGTCGTCACGGTTGTTGCTTAGTTACACATCAGAATTGACTATTCAGTCTGTTTACCTGATAGTATTTCCGATGGGAAACTGTCTACGTTGTCACCTGGTTGTTTATACCTGGGGTGTGATGTAAACATGCATAACACGTTCCAAACTATCATTAAAAACGTGCGCATTGTTTCGTTTGTTGTTCATTGATCATGCTTCAAGGTAGCTGGTCATGTGTACGCGAGTCTGTGCTCACTTATCCGACGGATAATAACCAATTTTGATGCTCGTTATTTATCCGACGAAATCATTGATTCCCACTTCTACCGTTTCAGCTAAAACGCTTCTATGTTGGGAACATGGATGCTTATGATTCCGATGACTGTTGGTACATGTTTTCGCCGGCTGTAGACTTCACTGACGGCAGCTAGTATGTTGTTCTATTTTCTGCCCTTCCATATTTCCCCTGTTAGATCCCAATGTGCCACACCTG
>JTDE01009467.1:6896-18443 GCA_014338405.1 Paragonimus skrjabini miyazakii | reverse complement strand
TTTTAAAATTTCATAAAATATTTAAAAATCGAGGATTCGCGCCAGAAGGACCGTTTTGGCTTTTGAACGACCTTCAAGGCGAATCTCGTGAAACGGATAATTGCCATTTTCTCACTGCAAACTTAATTGCGCGATTGAGAGACCTGGAAATTCGAAGATGTACGACATCAGCCCCTTTTCCACTCTTATTAACAAAGGCCCACTAGCCCACAGTCAACAGCAAGTTTGTGACGTGTGAGTGGACCTGTTGCCCGTTGCAGAGGTAAGCTGATGATGAAGAATAGCTAGGCACTAAACCATTAAATAACGTTTTCAGGACCTCTGACGAGCAAGGTAGAAGAGCAACTGGACGGCAGTTGCAAGGCTGGTTGCAGTGCCTAACTTTGCAGACGGGAGTAATATTCGACGGTTCCCAATTTCTGCGCATTGTTCGAAGAATGATGGACCGTGTTAACAGGAAGTCCAACCGGAGGCTAATGCTATGTTTCCGGGAGTGGAGACCAGAAGAGGAAAACAGTATGGTTCATGAGATGTTAGTCCACATTTCTGGAGCTTCGCTAGCTCAGCATCCACTGTTTTGTCGACTGTGAAAATTTCACAAGTAATGTCAACGTTGTATGCCGCAGCAAAGATAGGTTTACTGCTGGAAAGCACAGTGCTGCAGAAGTCAGGCAGGACTTCACAGGCTTCGCTATCAGAACATAACAATCTCCGTGGACCGATTAGCCGAGGCGCACCAGTTTTGGTCTTACAGCTTTTTGATGCACGTTTACGTGGGCTTTTGGGTCCACCGATAAGACACTGAGCCAGGCGTGGTTCAAAACCTGGTCAATCCATTTGGGCCAGTTTGGTACAGTTATTTTAAAGCCGCGCGTAGAGGATATCATCCTCCAGAGCCCCTGGAGTTCTAAACCTTGCGTATGCTGGACATGTTGCTTGAGCCATCTTTAGCTGCCGAGACCGCAACTGTTGCGGTTTACGGCTGGTAGAAGTATAAAGTTGCATCGAATTACCTATGGCTTTACCAACGGTATTTCAGCGGTTTTAGAGTTAACTACAAGGGTTTGGGGCTGGAGACTCAAATCACCCGGCTCCCGTCAGTTTATGTTATAATGTCCAGCGGACGTCCGTTGACCTGAGGGACAATCACTGTGCACAAGATGTATAATCGTTATCGAGGCTTACAGAGAACACCAAAAACACAGTAGGATTACCAATGTTACATGGTCTTAAATGAATGGACATCTGGCAGCGTTCTAAAACGATCCCTAGAGGAGTAGTTGACGACTTCAGAAGGAAGGTCGGTCTAGTGTATAACAAGCGCCTAAGAAAAAGGGTTACTGCCTAAAGGATGTCCGAGGATGAAACTCGTAAAGCTTGTTGTCCTGACCCCCCCGGCCGCTCTCAGCCACTAACATAAAAGGCTAATGGACGGTCGTACGCCAAAGAAATATGTAAAAATTGTGTAGTAGTCAAAATTCTAGTGGCTACGAACCAAGAAGTTCAAGTCGCGATCCATTAGCCACATGCGGTATGCTGAACAGGCTCGATGACGAGTAAGTCCTTCTCCAAGCCAGTGTGGGCGATTTGGCGGCCGTTCTGAGCCGGCGGTATTATATAAACCCCATAGGGTCCAAAACGTTTACTTTTCATTCCAAAAGTTGCAAAACTCTTTGTAGCAGCCATCTTGTGATGACACGCGAACGATAAGTTAGGCGACATCCAGATGCCTGGATCTTTCGTCACACTGAGTCTTGTGATGTTTACTGTTCTAGGTGCACTGCGGAGCACAAAGACATTACTAATATCTCCACCGATTATCGTGTGTGCACACTTACTATTGTTGCAAGGAAAACTCCGATCGCCTGACCATTGGTTAATCGCGTCAAAATTTATTTGCATTGAAATGGGATCACCAGCGCTTCATATTTTTAGTTCCACAACGTAGAGGACAGCGCTCCTGAAAAAACGTTCGCAAGGTCGTTCATATGAGTAAGAAATAGAAGGGGACCGAGAAGTGACCCTTGTGGAACTCCCACACAGATCAAGCAGGAGGGTGGAAGGTCTCACTTAAGTTTAACTCTAGGCCCCTTTATCTAAAAGCAGGTAACCGAAAGGAAAACCTACTCTTGAATGTCGTAAGCTTCTGTCATATCTTAGGGGACCCTGTGTGATATGGTAGAATGCCTTAGCGGAGTGGAAGAACATTGTATGAAATGAGTCCAATATCTTTAGCCTCCGTCAGGCTATCCACGAAGATCAGCATGTTTACGGAAAATAGCCGATCATGAAGGGACCCACACTGCGTGGAAGAAAAAGTATATTCCTCAGGAAAAGTTCAAAATGAACAGGTTTTAATGAAAGCTTCACTATCTTGCAAGGGGTTTCAGCATGGCTGAATGACCTATAGTTAGCAGAGGAGTGCAGAGCCTCTGTCTTAGAAGCTGGCATGATCGTGGGTCTCTTTCCATGCAATAAGAAGAAGGTCTGCACATAGTGCCCCTTTAAACACTTTGTGGACAGGTTTATCACAAGGCCAGAACTTCCTCTCTGGTCGGTAAACTCAAAGCTTCCCACCCTTGTGCTGAAGCGTATCAGAAGTCGTAATGAGACAACGTGTCTGCAAACAAATTTTTTCTTATTGATTTACTCACCGGTCACAAGCGGACTTGAATGCAACAAGTAAAGCAACTAGGGAGCTGAACGTGTGAGAATCCTCAGCACAACCGCACCGACAGCCACCAAAGAGGAGTAATGTCTACGAAAACTCCAGTCAACCCTCAGAATCTGAGGCTGCGTCGGACTGGCTGGGTCGCGTTCCCAACGGCGATGGGTAAAGCATTGCTATCCCAGTGAAAGTAATCTACTGTAATGAAGATGATGCGGAATCACACGTCTGCGAATAAAGCTGCGGCACTCTTGCCGATACAATAACTATGATTTTATTGGTTAGTGGTTAATTCACATACACAAGGTACTTGACCAGGTACGTTAGTTCTGGTAGACGACTTTCACGTTGCAAGAAGCGTGGGGTTTCTTGGACGTTAAAGGTGATCTCACTACATCAGCCCCCTAGTAGGAAGACTAATATATCAGGTCTCCTTCCTATTAATTTTAATCCTGGGCAACAGCTTATGACTTGTTGGCCGGCCGCGCGCTAGCCATCCAACATGGTAACGTCTTCTGAGGACGTGACAATGGGCCTGACTTCCCATATGCGTTGGCGTTCCAGTTTGTTTTTCTTAGACCAGGAAACTGTCGGTATGTGACCTGCTTTACTGGAAACGAAAAAAGGACGATTGTGTAGTTCGCCGGTCTGGTACTTCTTGGCCTAAGCGAGTTGGAAACGGCCATTTGGGCGCAAAAGAAGATTTTTCACATTTTTCGCGACATGTTAAAATGCATATTTCGGGACAAATATACGAATATTTTCAAGCGCAATGGTTGATTTTTGTTGACAAAAATCAGCTGCCCCTAAAAACTGTTCATATTTCCACTTTTTGACCAAAATGTTCTGGAATTTTTGTCGATAACATCATCCTGTTGGACATCGTAGTGGATTGTGCGTTCAGCAGTTGCTTCCTTCGCGGTTTTCATGGTAAAATAAATAGTTCTGCCTTACCGAAATGCTTCTCAGTAACCCGTTTCGAGGTAGTCGGCTTGAAGGTCATTCAAAGACAAAACGGTCCTTTTGGTGCGAATCCTGGCTTTTTAAATATTTTGGGAAATTTTGAAATCAAAATGCCAGGCACAGTACGCACAGTAAATCAATTGTAAATAAGCAGCGTTAATATAAATATAGGAATACATGGAATAAGCGCCAAAAATATTAGTTTGATGATGAAAAACGTTTTCACAATTTTCGCCAAAACAATCCGTTATTGGCGTTAGCTCACTTTTTAACTCTTGTAAATGCAAACATTGCAATTTTGAGATGAAATACGTCATCCCCTAGCCTGAGAGTGCTTCATTTTGAGGCGTTTTAAAGATTTGATCGAAACGAAAATATACAACCGTACAGTGTTGGCACTGCATTTCAACAAGAACACTAACACATTTGATAGTGAAACATGTATAACAACACTTTTAACTTCCTTGTCCATATGACATTTATACTATTTCTCTTTGTTTGCCAGAGTTCTGGTAGGTACTCGTCAACGAAACGTTGCTCTTTGAAATGGTTGGAAATGACGCTGTCATATGGTTGTTTCCATCTTCGGTGTATGCGGAACGGCGTAAGAACAAGGCATCAAGTCCCATTCTATCACCGAGAATCTTCATAAGTAAATTCTATTCTAATGAGATTGATGCGTCTACACGTGTGAACCAAAATTGCGTACCCAGATGTTATTAATAACTTGAGTAAATCATGCTGTAATAGCCACTAGTGTCAACCCATACTTCATACTCAGACGTTATTCAAGGCTTAAGTGAATCAGGTTGATGTATCTGCTTGTGTGAACCTGTATTACATACCGAGACGTTTTTGATAATTTTAGTCAATCGGGTGGGGCGGCTACTAGTGTGAACTTATACTGCATGCCCGGATGCTACTCATAGTTCAAGTGAATCAGGTTGAAACAGCTACTGATGTGAACGCACACAGCATACTCATAGCTTTTTTATGGGCCAGGTCAGCTGGACCAAGCTAGCGATTTCATTCTCCGAATATATCAGAATTGGCAATGTTTGATGCTGAATCCAAGTATATTGTACTATATACAACTCTTTTGTGCGATATCAGATGGAGAACAGTTTGACGAGTTGGCTTGCAGGATTTCCCTTTCCGGGTGTGGCGAACAGACAGGATCCTACATTGGTGATAGACTGGAGGTGTAATATGTATACTGAAACCGGCTTACTCGGAAGTCTTCGATATTTCTTGTTTATACAATTCATTAAACTTGGGAAACTTTGAGGTGGGGATCTAGAGGGTGACGATAGGCAGGCGACAAATCGAAAAGCATTCTGGCAACTATCGATAATGAAACTTAAAGGTAGTGGCAAACCGCACACGAGGAAGCAAACAACAGTCGTCAAGTACACTTACAGGGATTCGATATGCGCCACAAAACCTCATATACGTACGCGTTAAATGACTGCTGTGATAGCGACCTAAAGCATAATTTGGCAAAGGAAAATCTTTTCTAAGCGATAGAGAAGAAATGACGTACAATGGTTATACCCTTCTGTGAGCCCGGAGTATTGAATTGATCGCAAACTATTCAGGTTCAAAATGAGTTATGCGTAATCTGTCGACCCAAAAATGCCTTTCTCAATATCCAACAGCAGAGAAGATAATCCATCTTCGAAACAGTTAGTGAGAAGGCACTCGTGAAACTGGATTCAACACGGTACTGATTGAGTCAATATACATGAAAATGAAATATCTCATTTCGAATGTGAAAAATCCTCAGGAATTGGATGAAGAATGTGCCTGTACAATAAATCTGACAACTAAGCACCACTCCGTAATGAGGGACGATGAAACGGAATTGAGCTCACTCAAACAAATGGTCATTGGATGGGTCGGAGCAGAATGGTTGTTCACAAATCGAGAAATGATATGAGCTACTCAAGAAAGAATATGGAAGAAGAATGTCTCATTTCGATATTTAGAAATGTACAGGGCTCAAACTGAATAATAGTAAGGGAAACGGTTGCAGTAGCTGGTGTAAGAATGAAAATGGTTAATACTGTTTATTCTTAGGGAACATAATGAAATATAGGGTCATTCTTCAACACTAATCAAACAAAGCACAGCAATCTCAAAATGATACAACTGACCTTAACAAAATCAACACTGGGCCTCGAAAACCAGGTGGTTTTCCAAAGTAGAGGTAGCAGTAGGAATAGCAGCGATCGACCGGTTCAGTAGAGGGCTCCGTACTTCCTGTCTTACCCGTAGCGACCTGGTTTTACTCTGCGGACGCTTCTAGAAACAAAGTGATTTGATGTCCCGTCTGGCAATACTTCCATCTACAGTTCGTACTAACGCCTGACGCACGTGTCCATCATTACCAAGAAATACCTCGGTGGTTGCACCATAAAGCCAAACACCCCTGGAAGCCCCTTCATGATGAGAAATTACATCGCCTACCCGAAGGTGGCGCAGTGTCTTCAAACATATGGGTGCAACCTGTAAGTATTGCAAGACTACTGTGATATCTGTCCACAGTACATTACTTATTGGAGTGATCAACTCACGAATCAGTAAATACATCAGCTTGAACGACAGAACGGCTGTCCTGAGTTCCAACCTTCGTATCGTAACTGCCGTCTTTGGGGTCAGTCTAGCTCTACCGATCAAAAAGCCGAATTGAATATCACTAGTCGGGATAACCACCCTTAGATAGCCCACCGATCCGTAACCGACTTCAGACGTATCACAAAACATATGCAATTCGACAAGGTTTGCTGAGGAGAGTCCATGAACCATGCATCTGGGTAATACCATGTTGTCTATGGATTTCACATCGTTCAGCCAACCTTCCAAATGTACCCGATCACAATCTTTTATATCGGGGTCCCAACCGACACCTTGGTGACAAAAGTCCTGAAGCAATCTGCAAGCCGGCAATAACATCACTGCCACTATTCCCAAGGGATCGTATAACGAAGCTGCACAACTCAATATTCCTCTTTTTTGTGTTACCGGTGTGCGGGAGGTTGATTAGAAACCGGAAGCAGTCGTTTGTCACCTGCCACCACGCGCCCATAGCTCGTTGATACTTACAACTATGGAGTTCAATATCCCGAGAATCAACAAGTTTTTCTTCATTGGATAAGTGTTCAATAGCCTCACTACAGTCAGAAACCCACTTAGTGAGTCTAAACATACACAGCCGCAGCATCGCTCGACGTTCATCTACCACAGCCCTGGCCTCGGATATTGAGGCGAGAGACACTAGACAGTCATCCACGTAGAAACTCTCTTTCACCACGATAGCAGTCTTCGATAGAAACTGCTGCTAATTATTCACAGCAACCCTTTGTAGTACGAAACTGGCACAAAATGGTGAAGACGTCGCTCCAAAGGGGTGGACATTCAGCTCGAAGGTATCCGGTGGTTCTACGAACGAGTCGGAACTCCACCAAAGAAAACTTGGTGCACCCCGATGACGATATGGCACTCTAACTTGCAGGAACGTCTCTTCAACGTCAGCGGAGTCTGCCACCGGATATTTGGGAAAAAGCATAAATACTCTTAACAATGTTATTCAAATCCGGACCTTGGAGTAAGGTTTTATTGAGAGAAGCATCTCTATGTTCAGCAGCACCATTAGAGATTACGCGTACCTTACCGGATTTATTCGGGTTAAGTACAGGATGGGGTAGCAAGTGCCATCGCCTTGATGTAGTTGTTGCACACTTACTTAAGTATCCCTTCTTGGTATGCTTCATTATCAAGGCGGGATAGCCAGTGTTTGGCTTTGGGTCTCTAATCAACCTTTTCTTCAATGCAGCAAGACGTTTCTGAGCCATCTCTTTTTTGTTGTGCAATACACAACTATCTTGTCTCCACGGCATGCCTATCTCATAGTGACCGCCCTTAAATATTACATTGCTTTCAGTCATAGTTAATGCTTGTTTGCCTTCCACAGGAAGTTCTTTGTCCTTCAAACTACTTCCTTCAGTGAAATCTGGCTTACACTTCCTTCGGGTCAAATCATCTAACAATGCCTGGCGTGATTGGACTAGGTTTACACAATGTTTATTCTGGGGTACGGTACGACACGGAGACTCCCGCCGAAAATGGTCTTACTCACCTAACGCTCACTGCCACTTTCCATTCTCTGTTCCAGTACTCAGTGTGCTTCAGGGACGTCGCATCCTATTAGAATCCCTACGCCGTTTTCAGTTAACTTATCGAACGAAAGGTCCCTTAGGTGAACTCATTTATCTACCTCAGATTGTTGGACGACGTCAGCCTGCGTCAGTGGCAGCTGTTTCACCGTATAACCTGAACCAGCTGTGACAGGATGCACCTGATCCAAGGATTGCAACTCAACTGACCCTTTGGTGCATGGTGTTGCACAAGTTCTATGTAGAGTACGGAACATCACCTGACAGGGCCGTCCCTGCAAACCGATTGCTCTTGCAGTAGATTCATCGGACAACGTAGTGTCAGACCCATTATCCAAGAGGGCATGCGTTGTCACCGACACTTCTGGGTCAACCAACCTTATCGGGACAAATCCTAGGCACACGCCGTTCACACTGGAGGTGACACCACACAAGGACGGCTTTGCCTCCTCCATACTTTGTTCAGGCTTATCCTCATGAACCAATGTATGATGGGGTCGACCACAACCCGGTATCCCACACCGTAACTGTACCCTACAAGACCTCGATACATGGTTCGCTTTCAAGCAAAATAACAACGTCCGATGTTCTTCAACATTGCCTTGCGTTGCTCCAAAGATTTGCTGCCAAACCATTTACAATCAGATATGTCATGGTTGCCCTTACAAACCGGACCCTGCAAGTCCACTCACTCACAAGGTACACCTACTCCAACAATGTACATCGAGTGCTTGACTCCAGAGTGTCAAGAGGACGTTGGGTAACTTGACGTACTTTCAACACGAGCGGCCACTGGCCATACTGACTAACGCTGACTGCTACTCTTTCCTCCACAAAATGTAATAGGTCGCTGAAGTTAGGTTCCCTTTCGCACTCAGTTGTTTTCAGCAACTTCTTGTAAGTGGTGAGGCAATCGCTCAACTGCTTTAATAAGGTTGGTTGAGCAGTTTAGTTCTGCTCCGTAATCTAGCCGCCGCAACATCGCCTGACAACCCTTCATCTGACTTGCTAGTCCATGCAAACCATCAGCATCGCCAGTGACTAATTAAGGATCCATGAAAACTTCTCTACTTACCGCCTGCGTAATATCATGTCGGCGGCCAAACTGCTGGTGCAAAATTATCATTGCCTCTGTAAACCCCACCTCCTTTGGCAAGAGCATGCAATGTTCAGTTACCTCTCTCGCCCTGCCACAACAATGGTGCAATAAATATGAAAGCTTCTACCCTTTGTCAAATAATTTATCTGCCACGTTAATTTCAAAACTTCTGACAAAGGTAAAGTAATCCTTCGGGGAACCATGGAAACTGTCAACTTTAATTTCCGGAAGACTGGCTCCAAAAATCAAACTTCTGAGAGCCCGCTCTTACGATTCAACAGGGTCTCATTGCTGTTGGTTGGTACGGTCACCAACATCAGAAGCATAACTGTAGGTTCTGCAATGTTCCACCATGTTAACATCCAACTCTTAGACTACAAATCATCACTTCTGGTGCTCCACGATCCTCTGAACATGGGTCTTCAATGTGGTATGATGCGAATGCCATCTGGGTCCAGGATATGCGAAACATCACCCCGAATTATATGGTTTATGTTTATCTTAGTGTTCACAAGTTTGTCACAGACCTCTCATTGTGTCGTGAATGATTATCGCGTTTTATATTCCACCTCGTGTTTTGCGATGACTGTTAACAGCATTCCTTGTAACATTGCAGCCAGGAATTGTCAAAGGAACCTGTCATTGAGAATTCTGCTGTTACCAACTGCTGGTCAATATTTTTACCAACGTCACAATTCAGCGAGACTTGTATGTAAGTTCTCTCATTTATCATCTGTAGCGTGGCTAACTTTTAGACAGCCACGTTTTACTGCAGATGGTCCAGGATTGTCTGAACACGTATTGTCATCGTGTCTTGAGATGTAAGTCATCTCGGTCCCTGAGATTTCCGTGTTAATTCCGTTAGGGTCTGTTGCATCATTTTGAGATTGCTGTGCTTTGTTTGATTAGTGTTGAAGAATGACCCTATATTTCATTATGTTCCCTAAGAATAAACAGTATTAACCATTTTCATTCTTACACCAGCTACTGCAACCGTTTCCCTTACTATTATTCAGTTTGAGCCCTGTACATTTCTAAATATCGAAATGAGACATTCTTCTTCCATATTCTTTCTTGAGTAGCTCATATCATTTCTCGATTTGTGAACAACCATTCTGCTCCGACCCATCCAATGACCATTTGTTTGAGTGAGCTCAATTCCGTTTCATCGTCCCTCATTACGGAGTGGTGCTTAGTTGTCAGATTTATTGTACAGGCACATTCTTCATCCAATTCCTGAGGATTTTTCACATTCGAAATGAGATATTTCATTTTCATGTATATTGACTCAATCAGTACCGTGTTGAATCCAGTTTCACGAGTGCCTTCTCACTAACCGTTTCGAAGATGGATTATCTTCTCTGCTGTTGGATATTGAGAAAGGCATTTTTGGGTCGACAGATTACGCATAACTCGTTTTAAACTTGAATCATCAGCGAACGATTCAATACACGATGTATTATACTGATTTTTTCCACTTGCGTTGGAGGACATTTTAATTAGGCTTATCCGCCCTCCAACGTACGTTGACGTCTGTGAATACATTAGAATTGTTCACCATGAAAATTCCATTTACGCACACCACTTCACTGTGGGGGCTGGTTACTGGTGTTCGAAACCCAAAGTATATACGGGATCAACAGTATAACTTTGAGTGATAGCGCAACCGCCCGGTGCTGAACTACCGTTAACATTTGGCCGCACTGATGACTGGTGGTCTGACAAGCACGGAGCCCCTGGGATGTCAATTCGGAATCTTATATGTGGAGTATAACCAGGCGAAAAGTTAGAAAACGTGCTGATAACCATCAGTTTAGTCTGCAGTCAACGAAATCATAGACCAACAGTCGTCAGAATCATGAGTATCCATGATACGAAGACTGAACTGTTGTAGCTGAAATGGTAAAAGTGAGAATCAATATTGTCGCAGGAGAAATAAGGGGTATTAAAGTGGGCCACCAACCGTCAGATACGTGATAGCCGAGCGAAGTACAAGTGACAGGTTGTACTCAAACACATTCAGAAAACAATAAACTGAACGGAACGTAGACTGTTACTGATAGAGTGGAACATATTTCCCTCACTTACACTGTCCCATATGGAACGTAATACGAAAGTATTTTGTCAGTTAGTACAGAGAAATCAGCAGTAACAATTGGCCGCTGAAAGTAACTTAGAGATACCGTCAACCGCCAGGTCGGTTGTGGTATGTTTTACACCGGCAGTAGTACTCCTTATTTCCACAACAACTACTTGCGGTTAGGCAGAAATCTGTCTATCTTGCATTAGTAGGTGAGAGGCTTAAGGCTGGCTCTTTCTGAATCCACACATATATAACAAAGAAATATTCTTGTACGAGAGCCCTCAGTAGGAACTTCTCTTCTACGGGTTCAGTTTGAGTTTGTAGTTTTCGCTGAAACCAATTGCGAACAGCCTTCAGGCCCCATAAGTTTCCCGTAAGTTTATGCCTTGCGAACAACCGGGAACTACGTATTATGCGCGGGAGAAGTGAGCGAGGAGTAAAGGTGCACAACCTGCGCGGCATGGATAAATCAGCCGCTTTCTGAAATGCTTTTATCCGCATCGTAAGTCAGATCCACAGAATCATAATAAAAAAAGACTGAACTGAAATATATTTCCTG
>JTDE01009465.1:0-15807 GCA_014338405.1 Paragonimus skrjabini miyazakii | reverse complement strand
CTTATTTTGACATTTATAAATGTACAGGGGTCAGACTGAATAAGAGTGAAAGAAACGGTTATAGTAGTTAGTGTAAGAATAAAAATGGTTGGTACTGTTTATTCTTAGAAAAATGAAGAAAGATAGGGCCACCCTACAACACAGATCAAACAAGGCACAGCAATCTCAAAATAATGCAGCAAACCTTAACAAAATCAACAAGATATGTGCACCTTTTCGGAGTAGTGTCTGCTTTCAGGTATGCAACAGGTACTATATGGGCCAGGTTGACCCTTCCGATATCGGCTGCATCAAGTTTTGTGAAGGAGTGAGAGGTGGTAGGCTGCTGATGACATCCAGTTTTTTGGTCGCTTTGATCGCACAATCCCAAAGGCCACGCCAGTAGCAGACGCTCAACGTTCAGATCTTCGTCTGTTTGCATGATGCCGTAGCTCATGTGGGAACTTGTTTTTCAACATGTACCACTTTTTGAGCATAGTGGATGACATGTCTCTTATGAGATGGGTGATTTGCAATATTATGGAACCTTAGATGTGGCTCAGGAGTGCTCGGCGTAAAAGGCATTGAATGGATCATGTTCCTCATTCGCCTACGTTCGGGTTGAGTGTGGCTCGAATAAATTTCCATTGGTTGATGTGCTTGTTAACCGGCAACGTATCCGCAACTTTCAGCTTCTTTATGCCGTACACAACGAGACTACACGTTCGATCGTACCGGGAACCTCTGAATCCACAATATACCGTTCGTTGGGTCTCTTTGACTGCCCAAGGGAAGCCAGGTTTCCCCCTTAGGCCATAGTCTTTGATTGTGAGCAAGGAAGATGCTGTTGACAAAATTTTCTTGATAACTTCTTTCTGGTCAAGCGTTCCAAGGATTAGCCAAGAACGTCCGTCTTGGTGGTATTTGCGAAGTCTGCGTAATGTGGATATATCTTTCACGCTAAGTCTAAGTAGATCGCACCGAGACCTCCGTTGTAACTAATCATCCGCTTCTTTCTGGTAGAATAACGTGCTTTCACTTTCTAAAGAGTTATAGACAATTAGATTGTCTAGCTAACTCCAGTCATTGATCACGCTTCGGCGTATTTATCTCTTGTGTTCTGAGCCGGGGACTAGTTGTGTGATCACGACATTCGACTAACTGTTTACAGCTTTCCTGTTCCGTGCTGATGAACGACTTGGATGCAGTAGTTAGTTGAGACTTAGCCACACCACTTTTACTACACTTCCGCTTATTATGTTCTGTTGAAGCTAATTTACTGGCTAGTACATGCTTGTAGTTAGGGTGAGGTCCGATGACATTAGTGTATTGGGGATGCATGTTGCAGAAGTTAGGAAGCTGACTGAATTGTTTGTTTTATCTTTGTTCGGGGTAACGCTATCCCTAGGAATGTTTAATCGGCAAATCATACAGTGGTATCTAAGAGCTGGAATGAGTGAGTCTCTGAGCCATATACGCAAGTGTATAAAAAACTTGGGACCGCACTTGCGGTGAACCCGGCAGTTATAGTAGTCGGAGGTTATAGCCTTATTGCCAGGCCTCACTACTATCAAGTATTGTCCGCAAACGCCGACAGTCGGCTTATTTACAAATCTGATACTAGCTAACAAATATGTGAAGCTCATAAAACTTATGAGGGTAACAAATTTAACAAACAAAACGGATAAAACTCGCCAGGCGTATTGTCCAGAGGTTCCCCATAGTGCCACGAAATATGATCAGATCGCAGCAAAGGATGTCATGTTGGTGGCAGAGTGTCACGCTGTTAACTTCGTGCAGCAGAAGTAACTGTAGGGTTTTAATCCTTCTGTGGTGGTAATAAGGCTTTACATAGGCGAATTGTCTTGATGAGACCGTACCTATCCCCAACCTCAAAAACATCTAACCAAAATTGTTCAGTTGGCCCTCAGCTTACAAAGCTGGCGTCCCCAACATTTTATAAGCGTTTTGAACAGAGACGACAACTGGTTACGTTGACAAATGACTGCGCCAAGAACTCAAACTTTCTTCCAGTGCTTGACCCCAACAATTAATATCTCTCGTCCACAGCGGAAGTTCGTTTCAGTGCACAGAACAAATGGCAGCTAAGAATCAGAATGTTCAGATTCTCGCACCGATAAGCCCCACGCCTCCACCACTTCGACTCTGTCTTCAGATTTCCACGACTCGGCTACACCGACAGGTGTATACGCCTACAGAACTGTTACCACTGCTCGAAAGATAATCAACACACGTGAGAACGCCTTGACTTGCGGGCTCAAGGCAAGTATCCACACTCAGTGATATCCAACTGCATTAACTGCCGCGTACGTCCCAGCATTCATATACATCGGTGACTATCCATTTGTATTAGCAAATACATTCTCCACAATGCAGCGCGCGCACATGCATGGCATACCTGCATTCGTATAGGCTTGCACGCGTGGAGTCGCCGGTCTATTGCTTCGCGCCGAATAGCATATGCCCAACGTAACTAGCAAGCAATAATGAGATAGCGGTTCTTTATATTTCGGTTATGTGAGATGCAAATCAAAGTGCACCTGTTGAGCCCGGCACTAGCTGAGCAGAGATAGTAACAATGTCAGCTTGTTGCAATGAATGCAGCTTTAAACAATCTAGCTTTGCTAGCGGAGACTAAGAATATTTAAATGGCCCGAAAACATGGGGAGATAGATATCATATTACATAAGCATAAAGAAAAGGTAGAGAAGACACTTAAGTATATATGTATAAGCATAGCATTCCTTGTGCTCAGCCTAAGCGACCTTCCATAGAATATGCGCTGTTTCAAGAAAGGGACGAGGGATGGGTAACCATGCTGTACAACATCCTGTTTTGTATGGGTTGCCACTTTTACTCAGTTTTTAGGCTGCTTTCAGAGGTGTGATCGTGCGTACACACTTCACTTCAGTTCGATCCCCCTAGATAACCCGAGTGGCAGCAGCCGGATGGGAATTATTCCTGGCTAACCCAATTCACCGGTTACGACCTCCGATCTGGATCACAAGAATAGAAGCGCAGTGGCTATTCCACAGAAAAATAAAACTGTCGCATTATCATCAACAAAACCCTGGCCACAAGACAAACCTTTGAATACCAACTTTGAATACCAACAGAAATTAAACAATCGGATTATCGACCTGAACAGATAACGTGTATTCTCATATGGGATCGACCTCTAAAGTCCTGTCGTAAAAAGTCAGATGGATGGTCAGGTGAGAGCACTTCTAGAGCTGTAAAAACAATGAGGGTCAGTGAAAACTGAGGATAAGATGAAGAAATGACATCAATATTTAAGTGAACTTCACTGACAGGTGTTTCCAATTGATTCTGAACCATTCTCTGCAACTGTAGTTAACCGAACTGTTATATTCCACCTGCTATTCGTGGGCCCCACATGACTACTAGCCGTCTGGTTTAAACAGGTGCACATATGTATAGGCATGCGGACACATTATTGCACAAGTTAACTTGCAAGAACGTATGCAGTCGCCCCAGAACTCAAGACAGCTATTCAGACACTTGCAAATATGCGATGAAGCAAATAGCCAACCGTCCTCATAGTTCAAACAAATACCACGATAATCCATAGTTTACACCATTTTAAATAATAAATGGTCCCGGCCCTGGTCAAGTTTTCTCTTGAACCAGTCGACCGAAGTAGCCTGAATTACATACTCGGGTGGCCTGTCCAACAGGCCAATGGACCTGTTCGTGAAAAGCTCCTCTCCAATAGATTTTTGAGCACGTGGCTTATCCAGCGACAACGATTGACCCTTTTGGTGCGACACCCCTTTGGTTGAGACCAGAGCCCCTGACATGGCATCAGTGAAACATCGCAGAACTTTATATCCCTCGGTTGGGTTCCGACGAAGTCGTCTACGTTCCACAGAAAAAGATTAAGTGTTTGCAATCTGGTTACACGGATCATATCTTTCGTACCATCGAACCACCTGGTGGCTAGCCTCTTGAACTTCTCCAGGCACTTTATGTCTTCTTTGAGGCATAGCTTCTAGGTTCGAACGCAGTATTCCAGATGCGCTCTCATGAACGCCTTATACGATAGTATAAATCCGCCAGGACTGTTAGAAGAGGTAATACTTATGGGTTGAAGCAAGGTCCCACGGGAATTTTTTGCAGCAGCCGCACACTGAGTTGCAGGTTGTAAATCAACAAAAAGACAGATCACAAGATATCTGATTTCATCTACCTGGGTACTTCACACACTCTTAGTTGTCTGTGAGAAATAACGATCAGCTCCCGTTTGTTTGATGTTAGTTAAATAAATTCACTTACCAGGGCCAAGTGGAAGATCCAAGTCCTACGATCATGCGGCCAGTTTAATAAACCATTCTAAAAGGTCCGAGTGATTGGGATTGCCGACAATCTCAACTTTATTATCGAATATGTAGTAATGTGCGTTCCGTTGACTGACCAAGTCGTTAATATACGTTAAAAATAGATGTCCCAGTAAATGGCATTATCGTTGCTCACCAAGAACCCGCTAGACATTCGACAATGCTCCCAATACGGACATTGTGTGATGTCTAGTCAACAAGAATTCTCTAGTTTATTCGGACATCCGGCGCTATCCAGTAGTATTTACGTTTTTCGAGAAGCATTCCGTGACTGATCGAGGCAAGTACTTAGGAAAACTTGAGGCATCAGAATTGCACACGCTCTCCCTTGTCCAGCCTCCTGGATGTTTTGTCTGGGAACAAGTAAGGTTTGACAGACACAACCTCTTCTTCGGAAAGCCGTGCCAATTGGCATTCAGCAGTTTGTTGTTGGAAAAACATTGAGTGAAACGGTCTCTGATGACCCTCTCACATATTTTCAACAGGAAACAATTTGGCCCAATAGGGCGGTAGTATATAGCTTTCATCTTTGCATCTCCTTTGTGGATAGACATCACAGTAGCTACTTTTCAATCTTTAAAAATCCTTCCTTGTTTCGGTAACATATTGATTGATATACTTAACGGGCCCACTGAAACCTCGGCCAAGGAACGAAGTAGAGTGGCATGCATACCGTCTATCCCCGGGGACTCAGACGGTTTCAGTGAAAGGAGAATGGTCTGTACCCCCGAGGCTGAGGTCGTGAAGTTTTGCGTCGCATTCGTTGGCGCCCTCATCATTACTGTTATCAGGACTCTGAGATTGTCTTGCCAATGTGCGCTAACAAATAACTATTCCAAGTGGTCCGCTTATCCGTGATCATCAACCATTATTTCACCTACAGTCGTGGTGAGACTTTCGACGTGCCTACGAAGTGCAGGGCTTGAACGGACCCAGCCGTAAAACAGTTCCGGGTTGGACTTGACCTTTTGCACTACTTTTGCTTCATGTCTTAGATTATGTTTTGCGCGGGTACTAGCTGAAAATGAACTTCACTCGCAAAACTCACTGTGAGTTTCTAGAGCTTCCATGCGATCTCCTCCTCTTTCCCGCCTCAATGGTAGCAGCTCTGCACTAAGGTGGTTTACCTCTGTCAAGTTCGCCAACCATGCATTTCTGCGTGGACTTCGAGTGAAATGTTCTGTCAGGCACCGCCACGGTGCTTAGCCTGAAAGGGTAATTTAATGAGAGCGTTAAACACCTTTTCGGAGGTTGCGGACTACAATCTGCTCGCGCAAACCAAACTGGTAATGTTAGGAGAGAAGAGTGCATTCAAACTTGTCTAGATCTGGTTACTTGGGGAAGATGTGAGGAGAACTGTCCTGATAACCCTACCGTTTACTCGCGAATAAATCAGTTATTAAGGTTGGCATCAACCGCCCTCATTTTCAACGTGGATGACGTAGCTGCGTTTCCTTCCGGGAAGGCAGAGGGCCAGTTATTATCTCATGTTCGAGGGGGAACATCGCGTGTCTTTCGAGACTTTTTACACAGACGCCAGTCGTGATGAATTTGCAACAATGTGAGCTCCATGTCGGTATTGTAGTGGATCAATACAGTATGTGGAACTCAGGTGTGAATATGAGGTCAAAATATAATGAAACGGAAAACCAATAACTCACAA
This sequence comes from Paragonimus skrjabini miyazakii, assembly GCA_014338405.1. Classification (NCBI taxonomy): domain Eukaryota; kingdom Metazoa; phylum Platyhelminthes; class Trematoda; order Plagiorchiida; family Troglotrematidae; genus Paragonimus; species Paragonimus skrjabini miyazakii. The sequence continues at coordinate 9,786 of JTDE01009465.1, read as the reverse complement.
TAGTCCGTTGAGATACGTTGGTTTAGTCTTCCACTACACCAAATGAAGATTTCCACTAATGCTATCTGACGTGTCTCTCAAGTAATCTCGATGCCACGGCCAAGATGATTCCGGCGACAGATAAATAAATTTGCCGAACTAAATGGTTAATTCCGCTGAATTCTAACTCTCCCAAAGACTTGTACGCCACCGACCATGAACACAGACAGAACGCAGAACTCACGAAATCGGAAGTGTAATTTTTGGAAATTATTGATTACTCAGTGGATCGATGAACCTCGTTCACATCATGTGTACGTGTGAGGTTGGAGAAGATGAAAAGGCATGAACAACAATAAAAATGGTGAAGTAGAAAATAGTGTATAAAACGCTACAGTATGTAGGAATATCATATCTAGATGCACTCGAAACTGTTCCTGCGTCTGTCACGTAGCGACTCGTTGGGGTGTGTCAACACATCTAATTAATGTTCTGATCACTTGTTCTAAACTTTCTACCGACTATGCACGACTCGCGAATTACGGCATAGCAAAATGTGATGACGGGGGAGACAAATGCAGCACTCTGTAAGTAGCACATGCATTCATCCGAAGCTTACGCATTAAGTCCAGTTAAAACGCAGCCATATTTACATAAAACGTTGATATTCTTTGCCATTTAAAGGCGGGAACGGTTACTCAAATGCATCTGAAGTTCGTATCTCACCAATGACATAAGACACGTCAAATTTGACTTCAGCTTCCAGTTCGCATTGTAGGGTTTGCCCTACCCTCAACACGTACTCTGGTGCTCGTGAGCGAAAGGCTAGTGCAGACTAGCGACAGGTTTGAAGTTTTAAGTAGAACACGGTGTTCACGGTTGGGGACATAGCATTTAAAATGGTGCCAGTGGATAGACGTTCGTTGCTGCATCCCGTTCTCAACCATTATAATGTGGTTGAAAGCGACCACATAAGCTTGATTCTTACGGTCCATTAAAACTGTCAGATCTAGTGGGAAACAGTGTTATATAAACGCGAAAAATTTAACGGTACAGTTATGTTATAATGTCAAATCAACGGAACAATTCGAATAACGGCTTGACCGATTGAACTGCCCACCGAAACCCATCAGCAGTAAACGTGTATGAAAACTGATATTCACAGAACCAGTGGGGCAGTGAAATAACTTCACAATTACAACACAGGTTTTCAACCCAAAAAGGTCACCAAGCTGTCTGAATCGTTGAGGATGTGCTTCTTGGTTTTGTGAAAGAACACGTGAATAACACCACATCATCAGGTAAATTGTGGAAAGAGCAGTAGAGGGGGAGTTAGCAGCACACTCATGCAAGCGGAAGTAGACAGTCAGAGGTGGTGTCATGAGATTAGATTGCATGCAGGTGAGTCGTCTGATTTTAAACAGAGTATGCGTGCTGGTTGAGTAAGAGGTATTAACCCGACCGGTTCTCAGCTGCCAGATATCCAACAAATTGACAGAAATCAGGTAGAGCACACAGTACACCTGCTATACCTGATGAAGGAAAAATGAGAGTGTCCACACAAAATGAAAGCGATTATTGTCTTCGCAACTATTAAACATGGAGACAATTTGAGGGAAGAAACGGTTGGTTTGGCGCCAATACTCTATATGTTTTAATATTTTGGGAACTATTAAATTGGGAAGTTCAAGCAAAGTACATACAGTCTATCAACCTTTAGTAAACAGGTTTGATGAGAAAAGTGGAGTGCGCCAGAAACATCCTCAAACTATTAGTGTGGTAATGGAAAATTTCCCATTGTTTTCACAAACACAAACCATTGTAGGTAGCAGCTCATTTCTTCACGTCTTATCAATACGATCTGTGCACATTTTAAGGAGAATTGAACGATCCCTTATTTTTGGGATGCTCAATTTTGCGACTTTCAGAAGAAAATGACAAAATGGAAAGTTACGACAGTTTGCTGTGGGCTCTGTATCAAAACAGTAATATTTACCCACCCAGCGTTTAAACATATACTGCAATGTTTCCAGTTTCCCTATCTATACGAACGATTGTAGCACTCAATTTACAGGACAGTGAAAGTTGTAAAGTCTAAGAATAGATGAAATGACTTCCTTGACTAACATCAACTCTATACCGCGATCAACGGTTCAAAATTGCAGATTACTTTTTAGTCTGCTAATGGGTGTAACTCTCACATCACACTTTTCTTTTTGATGCACATATACCTGAAAAATAGAATGACTGCTCCCATTAATTCTTCATTGCCACTGACAGCCAATGTTGCTATATCGGGGTGCGAACGGTACACTAGTCGATTAGTGCTTTCCTCATCTCCCTCAAAAACTACACGAGAGTTGGTAGCCAAAACAAGCCTCTACCTTGCATGAAAGTTTATAAGTCTGTTAAAACAGCTGCCTGCGCTTGTGCGATGACTGTTGCGTGTGTGGTAGACCTATTCTGACCTTTCCTGCTGCCTTGGCGTGGTGTTCAGGCTTGCTTACTGTTTTGATCCGACTGGCTGTGCTGACCAAAAATTCGGTCCCTGCAGGCTCAGCCACGGCGGCTTGGCTAGAATGGAGCAGCCAGAAAAAAGTCCGCCGGGCTCTTTGTAGAGGATGCTTGTTTATTTCGTTTCGGTTCTGGCTGATTTTTGTTCTTGCCTGGTATGGTTTGGTGTGTGACGTATTCCCCTCTGCAGCAGTATTGGTCTTAATGTGTGTTGACTAAACAGATGTGTGGCAGTCGAGCCTGTGCGATTATGTTGCGATCCTATGTGTGTCATCCTCTGGCTTGCGGTGCGGGACTCTGACCGCTTTTCTGTCTGGGTATTGATGTCCTGACAGTGTCCGCAGTCAATACAAACCATTTTAACTTAACGTAAAACAAATACCATACTGCATCAGCCGTCGCGCAAGATGAACCGGGTTGCCCTACCCGCTGCACGTGGCAGGGTGGATAGATGACAATATGCTACTGCCACTCCTCCTTTCCCCAACCTAATGACCCCGCCAATACGAATCCTAGAGCAGAGTTTGCTCACTCGAGTCCCAGTTACAGCATAACCAACCTGGGGCACTCCGGGGATGCAAGAAGCTTTCCACTGTGACGTGCAAGGTGCCCACGCTGCTGGATCGATATACCACCATAGGACAGCCGGAACAGAAAACTGCGCTGATCGCTAGTGAACCTGGGCCGGTATGGAATCAACGTAGCAGCCTTGAATGAAACAAGGTTCGCATACTAGAGCAGGCTCCGAAAAGTAGGTGCCGCGTACACCTTCTACTGGATAGGTTACCCGACTGATGGTACTCAAAAGCATTGTTTCTGCTCAACAGTCGCTGATCGCATCGATGCTTTGATGATAAGCGGACCGCACGGCATCGACCCTCAAATCTTGTCGATGCGCCCGCGACTTGGTCGAGGTAAATCTGTCGAATTTATTGGCGTTTGTGAGCTAACTGTATATCACACTGATGCTACAGAGAATCTGTTCTGTGATCAGCTGTCCGCCACAATTCAGTCGGCACTGGCGAGGAATCGACAGTTTGTTCTATGTGACTCAAATGTTCTAATCGAGAGTGACTGAGTAACCTTGCCAGTAAGTCTCTGACCCCACGACATTGTTTCCGTCAACAGAAACGGCCGTTATTCCCCACGCCAGTATGCCACTCGCGAGCAGGTTATCACAGAAATATTATTTCAGCTGGATACGAGCGACATCACGACATGGGCTCGTTCACGACTTGGTCAACGCCATTCGCCTGATTATGTGATTACGCGGCGGCGCGACACTCGTAAAGTGTGTATCACGCAAGTGATATGTGACGCCAAATTTAGCACCAATCATAGGCTGGTCAGGACCAAATTTTTATCCATGTCTGCAAGTCTGTTTACTTGGGATCTTCCAGACAACGGCAGAAGTTGAATGTCAAACGACTGGAGAACCGTGAGACAAGGATTGCAGTTCAGCGTGCTGTTGCCGCTCGTCTACAAGACGCTCCTGTATCCACCACCCATGAGGATATGTAGCAAAACCTCAAGGAACATATCACTGCAACGGCCGCCGAGAAGGTCAGTGTCGAACGCCGGAAACACCCGGGATGGTTTTGGTGGTAACAACGCAGCTATCTCCTGCTTGGTACGAGCGAAGAATGGGGCGTTTGCTGCTTCCACAATAACCACAGACTTTGTTGGCGCAGTGCATGGTGAATGTTTTTCCCGTTTTTTGTCAGTCGAATCTTGAATCTTGATTCTCCTCCATATTCTGCCTTGGCTGCACTAACACATGCTCCTATAATGAGGTAATTCTTGGTTTTTACTTTCAATATTTTCTCCCAAGAGTAGATGTTACAACTGCAACCTCTCGCTGCTCATGTCTCGAGAGATAGGGTTTTCGTTTTCCAGTTGCCCTAGGAATTGGCTAACCGGTATCGACCATCTGGAAACATAAGCCCCACCCACATACGTCCTGGCCTTAGTGCTTCGAGATTACACCGTCTATGCGGTGTGCGAGCAGAACCGCACGTGGCTCAGCACAAGCCACCTGTGGTGTTAGTGGTTGGGTGCAGGTGTCCTTTGGCTACGGCCACTGTGACAGGCTCATTTTAACTAGATGTCGACAACCAAATAACTTCCCATAATAGCCGATGACAGTGTTGTTTTTGAATTCGGACTTGCTTTGGCTGAATTTGAGTGTAAAGTGTGACTGCCTGCAGCCTACACATAGATACAACATGCAGTTCATAGGATGCCGATGAAGTGTTTCCTAAACTGCACTCTGAATCGGGTGGTCACGCTAAAAGTGAGCTCATTCATGGCATGGAGTACACGCTGATAGACACTTTACAGGACTTAGAGTGGCCAGTTGCTAAGGAGAGAGGTCTACCAGATGCACCATGACTATTATTTTCACTGCTGAGTTAGTTTACCCTAGGTTGAGCTAAGCTAAATTTTTGGAACTTTCTGCATCTTAACTTGCATCCAAGGTCGTGCTCAGTGGGTGGAAATGGTTTGCCGGAAGGCAATTGCTGCGATGAGTAAAACCCAATATCGTACCAAGATGGGTCTGCCCTAATAGGCGAAAAGAAAACAACTAGCAGGAAACGTACGAGACGAATAAGGGAAAAATTGTGTACATATCTTGACACAAGGTCACAAATTACAAAGAGTTCGACAATCAATTCACCTAGAATCGAAGCGCTACTAACGATGAATAAAGTGAGCTAATGGGACGTTAGATGAAAATCAACGACTTAAGATCAGTAGAAGGGCAGTAAAACATATTGATGAATCGTCTGAATGGTAAAATGGACAGAATCACACGTTGATTCGTGGAAAAACGGACATCCGATGCTATGAGGGAACTGACTTACAAATTCGCTGATATCACCAATTGGTTCAGTGGGTTGCTAACGGAAGAAAGAAACTGAGCTACTTTGTTCCCTATCTCAGGGCAGTTAATCACGAGGCCGGGGTCGGTGAAACTGAAACGAGAAGCGAGTGCGGTGTTAGAACTGCGGGATGCAGAATCGATACAAATGTGATAGGAAAACGGACAGAGAATCTACCGAGCCAATACTGCTAGGCAGAGTTTCACAGTTCACAGACGTGTGACGAGAATAGTCACGCCGACGTTGTGATCGACTGCTTTGAACACCCAGTTCGAGAGCATGACCCCTTAAGGCAGTACTCGTAAGTGTGACAAATAAGGCCTCACATTACTGGTTGGAATCTTAAGGATTAGAAGAGTAAACAACAAATCATTTCTCTGTCTTTGAAACTCGAGTGAGTACATATTATGCTCACTAAGTCTTTCTTCGTAGGGCTTCATGGGCACTCTTAGGACGGCCTTTGCGACCCTTCGTTGAACAGCCTCAAATAGAATCCTGTCCTCCGGAAGACTGTCTTCAGGTTGCGGTGCCGATCGAAAAGTGTCATTGAACACACTTATTATAGCGAAGCTTGAAGCATATGGACGAAACCCGTCAAACAGCTGCTTGAGGAACTGCATGGTTTTGCTGGCTTCTTCGGCATTAGCTTCAGTGTTCAGTGAGCTATTAAGAATAGAAGAAACGAATGTTCCGAAGCCTCTCTCGGTTGATGTACACCAAAGAAGAGTACTATTCAGGTGGTAAGTTGTGCTGGAGTTGTGCTGAGTGTGCATGGGCTTGCACTTTTTGACGCTGAACTCCCGAACATTGATCTGAGAATGGGCAAACAGTGTTCAAGTCGCCTTAGATAAAAGCAGAATCCTCGGGAGCTTTGACGTTGTCCTACAGTCTGAAACCATCCGCAAATGGCGACAGGAGAGGGGGCAGTGAGGAAGTCTTGTCATTCATGGGAAGTAGAAAGAAGAGGGGCCCGAGAACTCAGCCCTGGGGAACTCCAGTGTTGCTCCAACGGGGGCTAGATAAGCGCCAGTTGATCTGACCACGGCAAAGGAGAGAAGTTACGTAAGATTTCAGCCAACTTAGCAGATTTCCACGAATACCAAGACTGTGAGTTCATCAAGTAACACAATGCGGTCTGCGCCATCGAGAGCCTCACCAAAATCCAGGAATGGATGGATCCATGGAAGGGATACTTTCGGTTTACTGCGTCCAGTAATCAATGGCCAACACGAGGTTTGTCGCACATGAGCGCCGTTTGCAGACGCCATGCTGGGCATTAAAATGGGAGTTCTGAGGCAAAAGGATGTCAGAAATAACGACACACAACCGCTTCAAACGTTTCCGATACACAGATCAGTCCATAATTGAACTACTTGGAGAATAACATGCTGAAAGGGCTGGCAAGCTGTTGAGCATTAACATACAAGGCAAGTAGGGAAATTTCACCTAGCTCAAGGGAGACATCTCCGAGCTTGCACAGTTTGGCTAGTACGGCTGGCGGAGACGTCTCTACCATGCGTATGTCCTCCAGAGGGACGATGGTCGGAATGGTGGTCTGCGCTATTAGAGATGGTATTAAGATTATTTCGTAAGGATCAGCGAGGAAATCACCAGATTTAATGTCGCCACTGGTAAGTCCTGACCGACCCATCAGCTGGAGCGCACCCGCTTTTGCTATGCGAGTGGGAGACACAAAACGGAATGGGTTCATGGGGTCGGCAACATGCCGACTTCTGAGCCATTGTTGACAAAGAAAGGGGTCATCCCGATGGTGGACTGGGCATATATTTCGAACGCGAGCGTAGGACACCCGATCGGACTCAATCTCAGATATCCTGAAAGCCATCCAATCAGTCCGTTTAATACAGGTCGGTTTGGTTGTACAGTAACGAAGCTGGTGCCAAACATTCCAAGGCTTAGCCCTGGGTAACCGTGTTGCAACTTTGCAGTTCTATCGAGAGCATAAGAGAGCTCAGAACACAAAGTATCATCAGAGCAGGAAGAGTCAGGTATTGAATCGTTCGCTTATGATCAAAGTTCACAACGAGTTATGCGTAATCTGATGATCCAAATATGCCTATCTCAATATCCAACGGCAAGGAAGATAATCTATCTTCGAAACGGTTAATGAGAAGGCGCTCGTGAAAACTTGATTTAATACGATACTAATTGAATCAGTATACTTGAAAACTAAATATCTCATCTCGAATGTGAAATATCCTCAGAAATTGAATAAAGAATGTGCCTGTACAATCAATCTGACAACTAGGCACCGCTCAGTAATGGAGGACGATAAAACGGAATTGTGTTCACTCAAACAAATGGTAATTGGTTGGGTTGGAGCAAAATGAGTGTTCACACATCGAGAAATGATAAGAATCGTAAGCTACTCAAGAAAGAATATGGAAGAAGAATGTCCTATTTTGACATTTAAAAATGCACAACACTCTGACTGAATGAGCATAATGGAAACGGTTACAGTAGCTGGTGTAAGAAGGAAAATGGTCAATACTGTTTATTCTTGAGGAAAATTGAGGAAAATAAGACCACTCCTCAACACTGATCAAGCGAAGCAGAACGATCTCAAAAATAATGCAACAGACCTTAACAAAATCAACACGGGAATTACTGAGATAACTTTATTTGAATCGTTTGGGGTACATGGTAATCATCATCTCTAAGTCCGTTGATTGTCATATTGATTTGAATATTTTTCTGCACCGCGATAGATACTTGACGTTCCAAACATCGTAGTGTGACTGGCTGACAGGTATACCTCCCGATGATCGGTGGGCAGCTTGATTTCATCTGTTTCCGTATATTGTTCCGCATGAACACCACGCGACACCAATCTAGTTAGAAACAGTGCGGTAGGGTGAATAAAATTTACTTCTGAAGATTCTACATGATAGAGTGGGACATGATGCCCTTTTCTTACGCCGATCCATGTAGACTGAAGATGGAAACAACCATATGATAGCTACATTTCCAACCATTTCTAAGAGCAACGTTTCACCGACCAGCATCTACCTGAAATCTTGCAAACAAAGAGAAATAGTATAAACATCGTATAGACAAAGAAGCTGGAAATGTTGTCAAACATATTTCACTATCAAATGTGTTAGTGTTCTTGTTAAAACACAAAGCCAACATTGTATAGCCGTATATTTTCATCTCGAACTTATCTTCAAAACGTCGCAATATGAAGCACTCTCAGGCTATAGGATGATGCATTTCACCTTCAGAATTACGACGACCGCATTTATAAGACTTGTAAAATGTAATCTGATGCCAATAACGAGTTGCTTTCGCCAAAATGGTGAAAAACATTTTATCACCATGCTAATGCTTTTGGGACTTAATTGATGTATTTCCATTTTTCCATCAACGCTGTTCATTTATAATTAATGTATTGTACGTACTAAACCTGAAATTGCGATTTTAAAATTTCCAAAGTAGTAATAACATCAAGATTCGCGCCAAAAGGACCGTTTTGCCTCTTGAACGACCTTCAAGCCGAATCCCTTCGAAAGGGATAATAGCCGTTTTCTTATTCTACAGAAGATACTTTCCACTCAATTCGATTTGCTCGGAGTGAAATGACCGCACTTTAGCGCTGGTAAGTTCAATGTTATATATAGCCGCAGCGCCTCGGTTACCGCGTGCTTCCTCGGCGTTCACCCCCTATATACAATTTTGCCGAAAAATATTTGGGAACCATCTTCTCACATGCTATCTCGAGCTCTCCGAAAGTTGGAACGTATGCCATAGAGGTTGGTAAACTGGCGTAACTGAACATCTCTGTGGCCAGTTCAATCCTCGTTGTCTTCAGCTTTCTTTATTACGTTTTGTTCTACCCCATCTGGAGGGTGGAGCTTTGATCTAGCAACCGTGTCTTTGAAAGAGCATGCAGCTTCAGTGCACGGCGCACTAAGTCGCTTTTCCTAGGTGATAGTTAATTGGATGTGAAATGTAAATGGCCGCTGTTAGGAGAGACCGAATATTTATTGCAGGAAATATACAGATGGTCTCTTATAGTGCTAGAAATGGCATTGACACGTGAATTCGCCAGAAAGGGTGGAAACCGACAGTCGACTAGCGTTTAAGCCAGAAGTGTGTGACACACGTGTGCGTTCGGGTTTGCGGCGCAGACACATGGTATGCAGACAAACAATCGGACGACACGCATCATGTGAACTTTCTTAATAGCCTGGGTGCAATATGCTATTAGTTTTGGAGCCATTTTACACATCATACCGCAGGCAGACCAGTGAAATCTACTGGTTGCTGCACAGCTCCCCCTTAGCCTGTTCATGTTCATGGCATACCATCTGATACCCGCTCAGCCTGCGATCGGTACACAGACGCCGCAGGTGGAGGGGCATTATTGCCCACAGTCCCTAGCGAGCTC